>OX422216.1:183808939-183976439 GCA_949130495.1 Sambucus nigra
TAGACCCATCTTCTTCAATAGAGCATACCTACAGATAAAGGCAAGGGTTTAAACTTGCTAAATTTTGAGTACATAATATATCCATGTCAGTTTAGGAACATTCCTCACATAATTATATTGAAATTGGGTTGAATTAGAAAGTGAATTTGATGATTTTGTATCAGAACCATGTTGGGTTTAATGCTATAGTGTATGTAGAACGAAATTTTTGACTTAAGGAGATTTAGTTTGGTAAGAAATATGGGTTGTTCTAAGTTCTTAAAGAGAAATGAAGAAGTTAGGTTTTTTATGAAATTATCTTGAATTAGTCCTAATATTTGATGCCCCATGATGAATTTATGATTCTTGTACGTTAGAACTCATGTATTTATGTTGGTATAACATCTAGTAGAATTATTTGGGAGTTTGGGATGATCTAATGGAGGTTTTGGTGATGATTATGGATGAAACTCGTAGTTTGAGAAATGCAAAAATTTGATATCTATAGGGGCAAATCGATTCGGTCTCTAGCGGAATCGATTCAGATCAACGAATCGATTCAGATCAGAGCTGAATTGATTTGGCTGACCAGTTTTGGCCACCTTCTCCCTTTTTGTTTTGAATCTTTTGAAATTATTCGGGATTCATTGGTGGAATTTAATTTTCAATATAATGGTAATTATATTGAAGTTCCAGTAGGCATATAGTGGGTTTTAGGCTCGGTTCTATGAGGAGGAAATAAGAACTAAAGTTAATTAGGCTTAATACAGAGAAATACCTAAATGTGTGAATAATTCGGGTCGCAATAATTCGAGGAAACCGATGACTTAGACTAATAGGATGTGAGTGAGTTACCTACTGATATTACGTATAAAATTAAGGATTCACTACGAGTGGTGAGAGATACTCGGGAGCGTACGATGAGAAGTAAAAGTTATAATTTATTAATACATGGGATATTCAGGATATATATATACTACCTATGAGACTTATGATATGGGACGTGTGTATACCTATATCAAAGATATAAATATTAAGGTTGTGCGTATTCTTATTGTGTGATTTTTAACATACCTATGCTTCTTGCTATCGATGGAGGTTTTTCGTCGTGGACGGTGTTATCCTGATGAGCCCATTGGGGAGATTTTAGACTCGTACCCAGAACATAGAACCTTGGACACGTGATATCTGAGAGTATGATAATTTTGACAATTTAATGGGAGTGTAGGTATGTACGTGACCCATTTGGTTGGGGACTATGTTCTCCTCCAATATATGTGATTTGTATTTATGGTTCGAGGGAGATACTGATCCAACAGTCCTTTATACAGTGCGAGATGTACCAGGACATGATAGAAGAGTATGCGTGCACCGCAGCTGATTCTAGAGGTGTCATATTAGTATATATATGTGATAGAGTGAAGAATGAATATATATATATATATATATATACATACTTGTAATATGTTCTACTATGCAAACTTAGTAGATAAGATGGATAGTGAAATCTAAAATTATTTAAGTACATGAACACTTAACTTTAAATGTGAAAACTCTCACTTGAGATAAAATATGCAAAAATATTCATTAACGTATTACGTGGGAAATATGGGTGGTTATTATGAGATAATAGATTTGAAGATCAATGAGCTTGAACTTGTTAGGTGTGATATCAGTAACTAAAATGGTTTAGCGGTACGTTAGGCGTGCACACTAGTTGAGAGGTGAGATTTCTCAAACGAGAGAGCCCGCATAACTAACATGTATATAATATCTCCTTTTAAGCATTTTAAATACTTGCTAAACTATTTTCACTCGGTCTCTGACCCGTTTCTTGCAAATCAATTTTGTCCTCATCAAACTATTTTAGGTGTCCAGCCACAGGGACGTTTGGTGTAGACTATCTGATGATTTGATGTGCTGCAGCTATTATGGGAGTTGCAGACCCTCATTTTAGATGCCTCCACTATTAATCATTCAGTTACTGATCTAGTTATTTCAATTAGGGCATGCTGTCCATTCTCATCTATCATTTATTTCAGAGAGATGTTGTACTCCTTTATTTCAGTTTGATGGCATTCAGTTTATTTATGGATTATTGTATTTGAGACTTTTGAACTTGGACGTTTATTCCATCCTTATTTATTCAGTCGGATGGCTCTTATTCAGTATTACTTTTATTCATGAGAGTGGTGCATGGTTTAAATTGTTGGAAATTAATTAATGGGTTTAAAAGTTTTGGCACTAGCTTGATTAATTATTAGGTGATAAATAAAAAAAATGTTTTTCGACAGTGATGCTAAGAATGAACCAACTGGATATTCTGATTTAATTTAATAAAGGGTAAATCACCGGTATTTAATTGAGTGGGGTGTCACAATATTATTATCACATATAATATGTATAAGTAATTACTCCATAATTACCATAAAAAGTCCAACTGAAGTTCACAACATTTTTTTATTTATTAATAATTTACCAACTAATAAATTATTAATTCCATTCCATAAATAATTATTTAATCAACTAGTTAACTGTCATTTTCTTTGTTTAATGGGGGCATATCCGTATTTTTAATAAATTCTTGATTTTCCCAAACTCGGTTCCACTCACTCACTTGGACTCATAAAAATTCTCAAAACCAAAATTCCTTGACCAATACCCTTGTTAATGTTAATATTTACCATCAAAAAAAATTATTAATCTTATCCGATAAAATAATTACTTAACCAGTTGTTATTTGTAATTACTATCAATTAAATGAAGGTATATAATGTTTTTAATAAATTTCTCATGTTAAGTTTCATTCACAGTATATCACCCTCGCTAAAACCAAATATCATAAACCAACAAAACCTGCCCAAGCTTAAAAGGGACGAAAAGTAAAAAAGACCAACATGTCACTCGAACGATCGCGAGGTTCATTCATGTGACATGACACATCGCTCGAACGACCCACGACATCGTTTGACCAACTTCTTGTCCTCTTCCCCACGCTCTCTCCCATTTAAAGTTCCTCCTAGATTCCATTCCCAACTCAGTAGCCATAGACTAATTCCATTACTGTTATACAAAAATCCCAGAACTAGTATATATCCAAACCCAAAATTTATTGTGTTCAGAACCGAAAGTTTAAGCCCATAATTAACATTCTAAATTCCAAAAGAAAATTATAATTGAAACTCCTCCAAATCTCAGTCCTAAAAATTTATTCTATGGGGCTCCTATCACAGGGTTTATATCAAAAATTTCAGTGCACATATATTAACATTAAGACCCCCTACATTAATTAGTCAAATATCCCAACTTTAATTATCACAACGCTACGGATTCTATCATAAATTTCACATTTTCGATACCTAAATTTCTCGGACAAATCCTACATAAAAATCAGTCCTCTACATATGTTGTTCATCATCAAATTAAACATACTCAAACCTAAATCCCATAAATTTAAAGGTTAATTACATGCATCAATAAATAAATTGGAAACATAAATTAGGCAAGAGAATTCTTGCTTTTAAAATCTGTACTTGAAAGCCCTAGATTTCTTCCATTATTCCTTGCCTTTTTCCCTCTCTTTTGGTATTTCCCCTTTCCTCTCCCGTACCTGTTGTTTTAGGTTTTGTGGAATGATAGTGGGGGAGTGATTTACCCCAACTTAAACACTAAATAAAAGGCTAATCCCGATTTGGGCCTAAAAGCCAACTTTTGGAGCCCCAAATGGAACGGAATCCATAACCCAACTAGCCCAAAAGTTCCCCAACTCATATACTTATGACCCGAGACCATTTATGAATATTTAAAATACTAAAACGAGTCTCTAACGATTCCTAAAACGTGTCCCAATTATTTTTATTTCACTAGACATTTTATTATGTTAAAACGACACACCCCATAAATTTATTTATGTGTTATTTGTTTTTCACTCGCAAGTCCATTATGTCCAGTTGAATTCTATCTTTATGTTTTCATGAATGATTTTTTATTTAAAAATTGAAATTTTTACTCATCTAAATGTAAATTTATCCGATTTAATTTATTTCGAAATTAATATTAAATTAACGAATTTAAATTAGTTGAAATATGTATTCTAAAATTACGGGGTATTACATTCTACTCCCTTTATAATATAATTCCGTCATCGGAATTATCTAAAGCCCAACCTTATGTTTTTGTCAGCGTTATAACCCAAGTTTTTATGCTCAGTTATTCGATACCCATATCCCATGAGTTGAAGGAAAAGTCTCACCCATGCCTATCATAACATCACTGGATTGTTCATATATTCCACATTATACGTGCACACACATAACATTAACAAAGATGGATGGCACATATACATCTAATTTGTACCATTCATACCAAGCATATCCATAAACCAAATATACCACCATATATGTACATGCAAAAGAAAAATAATGATCTCCGTATCCGACTTCCCTCAACTCCCGACTTTTGCCAATTTCGTGCGTGGAATGTCTTACAAGAGAAATCCAAACAAGGAACCCTCCCGATACATTACTGTATGCCTTAGTCGATTATTGAGGTCCATCGGCCCAAGATTAAAAGAAATGGAAATAAAATAAATGTATGCGATAGTAACGTAAATTTTCAACTTTTACCCATTGCCAATTAAAGTCTCATATCGCAAAAGGAATATATTAATCCCAATCAGTATACCCATTTAATTCTACTAAAATCAATAATCCAAAATTTCTGAGGGTCTAACATCTCTTAGCTCCCGACCATTGCTACTTTCATGCGTGGGATGTCTCGCAAGGGAAATCCAAACAAGGAACCCTCCCAATACATTACTATATAACATCGTCGATCGCTGAGATCCGTCAGTCCAGGACCCATGTCTATAATGTGCTCAATTAATTCACAAGGCTCTCTTGTCCCTATAGTCGCCCATTTAACCATATTTAAACTTAAGGTGTCCAAATTCCTTTAGTTTTTTCTATCGTGAAAATAAACAATAATGCTCGATAATTTACCAGTATGACAGTACCAAGAACAATAACCAAAAATATCCTAGAGTCCAATATCTCTTAACTGCCGACATTTGTTACTTTCATGCGTGGGACGTCTCGAGAATGAAATCCAAACAAGGAACCCTCCCAATACACTACTACGTAGCTCTGTCGGTCATTGAGATCTGTTGGTTCAGGATCTAAGTCTATTAATGTTTTTAAATCAATTTATATGGCTTCACAAACATACTCATTCCCATAAAGGCTATCACTGTCCATTTCTAATGACATCATTATTATAATAACATTATTTATGATTGGGTGCCTCATCATGTAATTGGGGCTACCACTAGTCCTAATACTCCCAAGGAACCGAGTATTTCTAAAATAAAAATTCTTTCACTTTGCATACTCTTAACATTTGGAGGAAGGTTTCATTGCTGGATAATTATCTTACTACAACATAGCTTAACAATTACGCCTAAAAAAGGCATAAGCCTCCCAATAGGCATTTTTATACATATACTTACCAACCTAAGATTGTCCCTTCTCACCCACGGAGAACCAATGTAAAACACTATCCCAAATATGAAGTCCATTTCTCCAATGTACTAACAAAAACCCAAGTGAACGCTAGGTTCTAATATCAAACAAACTATGTCCTATACAGTCCAAAATATGGAAAAACACATCCTTTACCATCGATGTTATAACTAGTCTCATTTCCTAAATAATTTTACCAATAATCCAATGTCCATCTCGTTGTGGGTCCTAGTCCACAAGAACGAACCTCTACTGGTGCATTATTGTACTTTACCACTTCCTCAAATTCCCTAAATGTTTTGCATAAAATTACTAAACATTAAAAATCCCGAACTCCTCAAAATTCTAGCAAGTGATCCACACTAAGGTCTCTATGACTCTTTTTCCAAAACTGACCCCTTTCCCGAACGGGTAATAATGACTAGAAAAGAATATAATGATTCCTAATCATAGGGATCTACATCAAAGGACGCAACGCAGAATGTAATGAGATCAAACATAGATCCTAAGGACACTAGAACCGTGCTCTGATACCAACTGTAACAACCCCCATTTTCTCACGTAAAGGTTGGCCAGACAGGATACGCCGAAGATGGGGATTGTTGATCAATTAATACCATTCTCAACACCGTCTAATATAAACATTGTTATATTAAAAAGGCCGATACCTTAAACTTTATGAATATTTCACTGACAATAATTAAACTCAAATCAACACCAACTAGATAATGAAGTTAGCAGCAAGTAAAAATCACATCTCCAGCATAATGTAAATAATTAAATAAATCTCGAGCTTATGCCCTTACAAATGTTTCGAAATAAAATAACTAACACTAGAAAAGCACCTAAACTAGAGCCAATAATATGGAAAGCTGCTAAGCATGAGGGATCGCAAGGATGGTACAACAACAGTTCCGCTATCCCTGTCTAGAAATAACCTCGGGGGGGGGGGGGGGGGGGGACATTTAAATTTGGGTTAGAGCCCGAGGTGTGCAATAATTAACTTATTTAATTTATGATGCAATAGTAGAGTCGATATAAAATAAATTTTCCCTCTTCGTCACTCACATGCGTTTAACACCTCAGCTCTCATCTAAGTGTGATATTATTCGCATTCCAAAAGTCCCCAAATAATAATTACAACTACGTGTCAATTTAATAAAAAGGGTTAAATAATTTAAGTGTACTGACTACACTTAATTATCAATACCCATAATATCCCAGTCTCATAATTTTCACATAAATGGCATAAACACCTATTATGAATTAAGGAATCACAATTGTCATTTATGTCCATATTCTTAGACATTTTAGTTTATCTCATATAAAGTCCGGGTATATATATATATATATATATATATATATATATATATATATATATATATATATATGATAAAAAGGGCATCTACCGTTGGTGTCTAATTCATGCTCTATTGGCAAGTCTGGAGGAATACCTTATCCTAAGCGAATGTCACAAAACACACACAAGTTGAGGGCGGTCCCTAGGCAGGACACCTATACACCGCCCATACCCAGCGGTCACACAGGAACGGTCAATGCCAACATCTACCTCCCGTAGGTGATGCCGACCAATAGTACCTATATGACCTACACATCGTCAGGCCCACCAGTGCCGACGTGTGGTACACGGTCCGAACACGTGAACCCCCGAGCCGATAGGATGTTTCACTGGTACGTCCACACAAATACATAATAGTACACATTATTATCCCATATAATATGTATAGGTAATTACTCCATATTTACCATAAAAAGTCCAACTAAAGTCCACAACATTTTTCATTTATTAATAATTTACCTCTAATAAATTCTTAATTCCATTCCATAAATAATTATTTAACCAACTAGTTAATTGTCATTTTCCTAGTTTAATGGAGGCACATCCGTATTTTTAATAAATTCTTTATATTCCCAAATCCGGTTCCACCCACTCACTTGGTTTCATAAAAATTCTCACAACCAAAATCACAGGCCCAATACCCTTGTTAATGTTAATATTTACCATCAAATAAATTACTAATCTTATCCCATAAAATAATTACTTAACCACTTCTTATTTGTAATTACTATCAATTAATTGAGGGTATATAATGTTTTTAACAAATTTCTCATGTTAAGTTTCATTCATAGTATATCACCCTCGCCAAAACATAATTTCAGAAACCAACAAAACTTGGGCCAAGCTTAAAAGGGACGAAAAGTCGAAAAGACTAACACGTCGCTCGAACGACCGTGAGGTTCGTTCGGGCGACATGACACGTCGCTCGAACGATTCACGACGTCCTTTGAACGACTTCTTGTCCTCTTCCCCACGATTTCTCCCATTTAAAGTTCCTCCCAGATTCCATTCCCAACTCAACAGCCTTACACGAATGCCATTACTATTATACAAAAATCCCAAAACCAGCATATATCCAAAACCAAAATTTATTGTGTTAAAAACCAAAAGTTTAAGATATAATTAACATTCTAAATGCCAAAAGAAAAAAATTCTATAAAGAAAATTATGGATAAAAACTTCTCCAAATCTCAGTCCTAAAAATTCATTCTATGGGGCTCCTTTTATATCAAAAATTTCAATCCACATATATTAACATTAAGACCCCCTACATTTTTCAAATATCCCAACTTTAATTATCACAACCCTACGGATTCTATCATAAATTTCAGATTTACGATACCTAAATTTCTGGGACAAATCCTACATAAAAATCAGTCCTCTACATGTGTTGTTCATCATCAAATTAAACATACTCAAACTTAAATACCAGAAATTTAAAGCGGTCATTACATGCATTAAGAAATAAATTGGAAACATAAATTAAGCAAGAGAATTCTTGCCTTTAAAATCTGTACTTGAAAGTCTTAGATTTCTTCCTTTGTTCCTTGCCTTTTCCCCCTCTTTTGGTATTTCTCCTTTCCTATCCCGTAATTTTTGTTTTAGGTTTTGTGGAATGATAGTAGGGGAGTGATTTACCCCCACTTAAACACTAAATAAAAGGCTAATCCCGATTTGTGCCTAAAATCCAACTTTTGGACTCCCAAATAGACCCGAATCCATAACCCAACTAGCCCAAAAGTTTCCCAACTTATATACCTATGACCCTGAACCAATTCCAAATATTTTAAACACTAAATCGAGTCTCTAACGCTTCCCAAAACGTGTCCCAATTATTTTTATTTCACTTAGATATTTTATTATAATTGAAAATTTTCATCATATTCTCAAATCAGGAGTCCCATGACTATGCATTGAGTTCCTACGGTTACATTGGTTATGTGCAAGGTATCCGTGCTTCTAGTAGTGCCTTTTAGGGCTTATTTTAGGCTATCTCTCCCATTATTTTGTTATTAAACCTCAATCTAGATATTTTCAAATCTTCACCTTATTCTCAAATTGGGAACTACAAGGTAAGTTCCTACAAGTTATATTGATCTCGTGGGAATGTTTGTGCCTCTTAAAAGAACGTTTGAGGGTAGTTATGAATTATTTCCCTCTAGTGACTTGTTTTGAAGCCTAAGTATAGGTATTTTCAAATTTTCATCATATTCTTTATTGGGGGAGGCTAAATGTAATCTCGATAAGTTACTATGACTACGCATTAAGTTCCTACAAGTTACATTGTTCATGTGCGAGGTACTCGAGCCTCTTACCGAGTCGTTTGGGGGACTATTATTGGTTTTCTCCCCAAATGTTAGGTTTCAGAGCTTTAGTCTAGATATTTCAAAATTTTCATCATATTCTATAAGGAGGCGAATTACATGGGTTTTGTGTGAGATATTCTTACCTCTTAGTACACCGTTTGGGGGATGATTTGTGTTTTCTCCCTCTTTTATAATGTTTTTAAGTATAGATGTTTGCAAAATTTTACAACACGTTCTCAAATCTGGATTCGCGTGACTATGGGATCAGTTCCTATAAGTTATATTAGTCATGTATGAAGTGTTCATGCCTCTAACGGGGTCGTTTGGGGGTTATTTTGGGGTTTCTCCCTCAAGAGACATGTTTTTAAGCTTAAGTCCAGATATTGTAAAATTTCTTGATATTGTCAAACTGGGAGTCCCGTGAATATGCAATCAGTTCTTACAAGTAACATTGTCCCGTACATGGTGTATATGCCTTATATAGATCCGTTTGGGGACTATTATGGGTTTTCACTCCCAATTGAATATTTTTAAGCCCAAGTCTAAATATTTTCAAGTTTTCATCATATTCTAAAATCGAGATTTCCTTGACTATGTGGTCAGTTCATATGAGTAACATTGGTACCCTCCGAGGTGTTTATGTCTCTTACTGGGTCGTTTAAGGTCAATTTTAGTTGTCTCCCTCTTGTGGAATATTTTTAAGACTAAGTCTAGATGTTTACAATTTTTTCGTATCCTTAAATTAGGAGTCTCATGACTATGCAGTTAGTTCCTAGGTGTTTGATTGTCATGTGTGAGGTGTTCATGTTTCTTATAGGACTGTTTGGTTGTTATTTGGGTTTTTTCCCTCCTACAGGAATTTTTTAAAGTCTAAGTATCAATATTTGTAACTTTTGATCATATTTTGAAATAATTACTCCCATGACTACATGATCAGTTCTTACGAGTTGCATTGGTCCATGCGAGGTATTCGTGCCTCTAACAATGTCGTTTTGGGGTTATTTTAGGTTGTTTCCCTATAGCAGCATATTTTTAAGCCTAAGTCTAGATATTTGAAATTTTTCATCATATTTTTAAATTGGTAGTCTTGTAGTTATGTGGTCAGTTCTTATGAGTGTGATTGTACGTGCCTCTTACGGGGCAATTTGGGGCTGTTATGGGTTGACACCCTCTAGCGGCATATTTCTAAGCCTAAATATATATATTTACAAATTTTCATCATATTCTCAATTAGGCTTCACATGACTATGTTTTTATTTCCTATGAGTTAAATTGGTCTCATGCGAGGTGTTTGTGACTCACATGGGGCCGTTTGGGGGCAATTGTGGGTTTTCTCCCTTTAGCGGCATGTTTTAAGCCTAAGTATACATGTTTGCAAATTTTCATCACATTCTCAAATCAGGAGTACCGTGATTATCCGATCAATTCCTATTAGTTACATTAGTCATGTGCGAGTGGTCGTGCCTCTAATGAGACTGTTTATGGGTGTTTTGGGTAGCGGCTTATTTTTAAGCCTAAGACTAGATATTAGAAAATTTTCTAAAATATTCTCAAATAGGGAGTCCTCTAACTAAGTTATCAATTTGTTCGAGTTACAATGATCACATGCAAGGTGTTCATGCCTTTGATGGGGCCATTTGGGGCTTGTTCAAGGTTTTTGTCCTCTAGCGACATGTTTTTAAGCCTAAGTATCAATATTTCGAAATTTTCATCATATTATCAAACTGGGAGTCCCGTGACTATGCAGCCAGTTCCTTATAGGCACACTGGTCCCGTGCTAGGTTTTCATGACTTTTACGGGGCCGTTTACGAGTTGTTTTTAATTTTCTCCCTATAGCATCATGTTTTTAATCACAAGTCTATATATTTGAAAATTTTCATCATATTCTAAAAATAAGAGGACCGTGGCTGTGTGGTTAGATATTACGAGTCACATTGGTCCTTTGGAATATGTTCATGCCTGTTATGATATTTCAAACTTGGAGTTTCATGACTATGGCGCCAATTCATATGAGTTACAGTGGTCACCTGGAGGTGTTCGTGCCATTTACGTGGTTGTTTAGGGGTAGTTTACCTCTAGTGGCATGTTTTTAAGCCTGCATGTAACTATTTTATAATATTTATCATAGTCTCAAATAGAGAGATGTGTGACTATGTGGTTAGTTTGTACGAGTTACACTGGACGCATGCAAGTTATTCGTGCCTCTTATAAAACCGTTTGGGGGATATTTTGGGTTTTTTGCTGTTAGTTACTTATTTTAAGCATAAGTCATGATATTTGATCATTTTCATTATATTCTAAAATTCGGAGTTTCGTGACTATGTGATGAGTTCCTACGAGTCACATTGGTCCCGTACGAACGTTCGTGGATTTTACGGGGTCATTTGGGTATGTTTTGGGTTTTTTCATTCTAGCGTCATGTTATTAAACCTATGTCTATATATTTATAAATTATTTTCTATATTCTCGAACTGGGAATCTTGGGACTACATGATTATTTTTACGAGTTATATTTGTTCTGTATGAGGTATTGATGCCTTTTACAATGTCGTTTGGGGGGATTAAATGGGTTCTCTCACTATAGAAGCATGTCTTTATACCTATATCGTGCTATTTGGAAAATTTTGTCATATTCTCAAAGCAGGATTCCCTTGACTAGTCGGTCAGTTCCTGAGAATCGCGTTGATCCTTTAAGACGTGTTCCTGCCTCTTATGGGGATGTTTATGATCTTTTTTTAGCCCTCTGGTGGCATGTTTTTAAGCCTAAGTCTTAATATTTGTAAAATTTCATAATTTTCTCAAATCGGGAGTCCCATGACTTCATAGTCAATTCTTACGAGTCACATTGTCCTTTAGGTGTTTGTGCCTTTTACATGGCCATTTGGGGCCTCCTTTAGGTTTTTTCCCTTCAGAGACATGTTTTTAATCCTAAGTCTAGATATTTTAAAATTTTCATCATATTCTCAAATCAAGAGTTCCGTTAAAGTGCTACTAGCTGCTTTCGTGCCAGTGTTCGTGTCTCTTACGAGGCCGTTTGGGGGCTCTTTTTGGTTGTCGCCCTATAAAGGCATGTTTCAAGCCTAACATTAGATATTTGTAAATTTTTATCATATTTTAAAACTGATACTCCCATGACTAATCGGTCCATTCCTTCGAGTTACATTGGTCCCGTATGAGTTATTTATGACTCTTATAGGGCCGTTTAAAGGATGTTTTGGATTTTCACTCAATAGCATCATCCTTTTAAGACAAGTCTATATATTTTCAAATTTGCATCATATTCCCATACCTAGAGTCTTGTGACAGCACTGTTCGTTCCTACGAGTTACATTGGTCTTGTGCGAGGTGTTTGTGCCTCTCACGAGGTCGATTGGACGTTGTTATGGGTTTTCTCCCTTTAGCGACATGATGTTAAGACTAAGTTTATATATTTGCAAGTGTTCATCATTTTATCAAACTAAGGGTCTGATGACTATGAATCAGTTCCTACTTCTTGCATTGATCTCGTGAGAGGTGTGCATGCCCCTTACGGAGTTGTTTTTGGTTGTCACCCTCTAAGGCATGTTAATAATCCTAAGTCTAGATATTTGTAAATTTTTATCATATTCTCAAATTGGTCCCTGTGAGGTATTTAATTTTCTAATGGGGAAATTTGGGAACCATTTGGGGTTTTCTCCCTCTATCGGCATGTTTTTAAGCTAAAGTCTAAATATTTACGAACTTTTTCATGTTATCAAATCAAGTCCGTTGACTATGAAGTCAGTTACTATGAGTTACGTTGTTCTTAGACGAGGTGTTCGTGTTTCCTAAGGAGGTATTTAGGGGTTATTTTTGGTTTTTTCCCTTTAGCAGCATGATTTTAATTCGAAGTCTAAATAATTGAAACTTTTTGTCATGTGACAAAATCGGGAGTGTCATAACTATACGGTGAGTTCTACAACTTATATATGTTTGTGCGAGTGTCTGTGCCTCTTTTGAGGCCGTTTGGGGACTGTCTTTGGTTGTCACCCTCCAGCAGCATGTATTTAAGCTGGAGTCTAAATATTTGTAAATTTCTATCATATTCTCAGACCAAGGATCCCCTAACTACACTATCATTTCCTACGAGTCAGATGGATCCCATGAGAGGTATTTCTACATTTTTGGAAGTTGTTTGGGTCCTACTTTGCATTTTTGCCCTGTAGAGGCACATTTTAAGACTAAGTTTATAAGACTAAGTCTACTTAGTCTATTTTTTACCAAACTTTCATTATATTCTCAAACTTTGAGTTTCTTGACTATGTGATCAATTTCTACGAGTTACATTGGTCCCGTGTGAGGTATTCTTGCCACTTACAGGGCCATTTGGGGGTTGTTTTGGATTGTTGTCCTCTAGCAGCATTTTCTTAAGAATATGTGTAGATATTTTCAAATTTTTAGCATATTCTCAAATTGATAGTTCCATGACTACGCGGTTAGTTCCTACGAGTTACATTGGTCTCGTGCGTAGTGTCAGTGTCTCTTACAGGGCAGTTTGGGGCTATTAGGGGTTGTCGCCTTCGGGTGGCATGTTTTTAAGCCGAAGTATATGTTTTAAAACATTCATCATATTTTCAAACTGGGAGTCCCATGACAATGTGATCAGTTCTTAAGATTCACATTGGTACTTTAAGAGGTGTTTGGCCTCATACGGGGCCGTTTAAGGCCTCTTTGGGGATTTCACTCTGTCGCGACATATTTTTAGCCTAAATCTATATATTTGTAAGTTTTTACCATTTTTTCAAACGGGGATTTTCGTGATTGTGAGATCAGTTCTTATAGGTTAAATTGGTATCATGCGAGTGTTCATGCCTTAACTAAACCAATTGGGATTTCTTACGATATTTTCCCTCTAGCAACATGTTTCAACTCCTATGTATAGATATATGAAAATTTACATTACACTCCCAAGAATCCCGTGACTATGAAATCAGTTTTGACGGGTTACATTGGTCTCGTGCGAGCTGTTCGTGACTCTTATGGTGTTGTTTTGGGGTTTTTATTGGTTTCCACCCTCTAGAATCATGTTTTAAAGACTAAGTCTAGATATTTTCCAGTTTTCATCATTTTCTCAAATTGAAAGTTCTGTGATGCGATCAGTTCCTACATGTTACACTGGTCCTATGCCAGAGTGTTCATGCCTTTTACGGGGCCGTTTGGGAGTTATTTGGTGTTGTCTCCCTTTAACGGAATATTTTTAGGAATTAGTATAAACATTGTCATATTTTTGTCATATTCTCAAATTGGTAGTACTATGACTTCGTGGTCAATTCCTACGAGTTTCATTGAACTCGTGGAGGTGTTTGTGCTTGTTACGGGGGCTACTTAGGGTCTATTTTAGGTTTTCGTCCACTATCGGCTTGTTTTTAAGCCTAACTCTAGATATTTGCAAATTTGCATCATATTTTCGAATCGAAAGTCCCATGATTATGCGGTTTGTGTCTAGCATTCACATATGTCTGTGCGAGTGTTTGTTCCTCTTATGCGACCGTTTGACGGCTATTTTGGGTTATCTCCCTCTAGCAGAACATTTTAAAGCCTCAGTCAAGATATTTAAAATTTTCCATCATATTGTTAGATCGGGAGTCCCATGACTACGTGGTCAATTTCTATGAGTCACATTGGTTTCATGGAACGTGTTCATGTCTTAGAGGGTTTATTGGGGACTTTTTTCGGTTTTTTCCCTTTAATGGCATTTTTTAAGCCTAAGTTGAGATATTTTCAAATTTTTATCATATTCTCAAATCTGGTGTCCGTTGACTGCGTGGTCAATTCCCACGAGTTACATTTGTCCCATGCAAGGTGTGCATGCCACTTATGTGGCTATTTTGGGGGTTTTACGGGATTTCACCCTCGAGTAGCATATTGTTAAGCTTTAGTCTATATATTTGTAAATTTTTATCACATTATCAAACCAGGAGTTCCGTGACTATGCGGTCAGTAATTATAATTTACACTGATCCCGTGTGAGGTGTTTGTGCCCTTTACATGGATGTTTGGAGGCTGTTTTGAGTTTTTGCTCTCTAGCTGCATGTTTTTTAGTGCAAGTCTAAATATTTTAAAATTTTCACCATCTTCTCAAATCAGGAGTTCTATAACTACATGGTCCATTGATATGAGTTAAATTGATCCCATTCGAGTTGTTTGTATCTCTAATGGGCCCGCTTGGGAATTGTTTTGGGTTTTTCCCTCTAGCGGCATGTTTTACGCCTAAGTATAGATATGTGAAAATTTTCATCATATTCTCCAATCGGGAGTCCTGTGAATACCCGATTAGTTGCTACAAGTTATATTGGTCCCGTACGAGGTGTTTGTGCCTCTTATAGGTCAGTTTGAGCGTTGTTATTTATTTTCTCCCTTGAGATCCATGTTGTATTGCTATGTCTAGATATTTGCATATTTTTTTCATTTTATATGTTACATTGGTCATCTACGAGGGTGTTCTTGCCTCTCAAAGGGCCATTTGGGGGATATTATGGGTGGTCTCCCTTTAGCAGCATGTTTTTAAGCCAAAGTCTCAATATTTATAGATTTTCATCATAGTCTTAAATTGGGAGTCTCATGACTACGCGACCAGTTCCTATAAGTTGCATTAGTTTCGTGCGAGATGTTCGTGCTTCTAATAGGGATGTTTGGGGGTTGTTCGAGTTTTCTCCCTCTATCTGCATATTTTGAAGCCTAAATCAAGATATTTACAAATTCTTATGATATTCTGAAACTAATTCCCATGACTACCCAGCCATTTCCTGCAAGTTAAATTGTTCCTGCACGAGGTGTTGATGCCTCTTGTGGAGACATTTGGAGGCTATTTTGAGTTTCTCCCTTTAGAGGCATTTTTTAAGACTAAGTCTACATATTTGCAAAAATTCTTCATAATCTTAAACCAGTAGTACCGTGTCTACGCAATTAGTTGCTATGAGTTACATCTTTCGTAACCCTTACGGGGCCATTTGGGGTCTTTTTTTGGTCATCGCCCTCCAGCGGCATGGTTTTAAATCTAAATATCTATATTTGTAAAATTTTATCATATTCTGAAACCGGGAGTCTTGTGACTACATGGACAGTTCCTATGAGTTGAATTGGTAATATGCGAGATGTTTAACAGAGCAAGTTTTATAATTTCTCAGTTGTTTATATTTGGCTTATCCCATTACACACCACGTCACCTTCATGAATACTTTTAAGTATCTGAGGAGAAGAAAGTTGGTGTCATTTGGAAGATTGAAGATCATTCAGAACAGTGATGATGTTATTTATTAATCTATTAAATAATCCATGGGTTATTTTTAAAAAGGTTTGCATTTAAAGTTTCCAAAATTTTAAAATAATTCTTTAAAGAATTTTTAAAAAAATCGCTCACTTTTTAAAAGGAGATTGGAATGTCATTGGAATGGGTTGTGTATTGTTGTTAGAACGAGGATAATTTATTATAATGAGTTGTTAAATTTTGCCTTTTTGGTCACTTTTGGAATATTGTTTGAAGTTTCATTGGAAATCGTTCAAAACAAGATATTGAACGATGCCTTCGGAATTCTCTCTGGAATGTCGTTCGAAGTTTCCTTGGAAACTGTTTGAATGAGAAAGGGTACATCACTCGACAAGGTTTCGGTTCATTCAAATTAGCGTGTGAAGTTTTGTTTTTAAAACATATCATTCAAAATCTCTAATGCCTATCTCTTTACAATAACTTTCCCTATAAATAGATATACAAGATTAAACTTTTCTTTAAGCCTTTTTTGAGTTCTTTTGGTTATGAAACTCTATAATTTTTTCATCTAAATTCCTTGTATCTTTAGAAATCACTTTTCCCAACCAAGAAGAACAAATTCACAGTTCAAAAAGCTACATGGAGATTTTCTCTATTGCTGATTTGTGGAGTCGAGGCTCTACTGTAAAAGAAGATAGGAAATGAGATTCCTAAGGTTGATCGATGGATACCGAGGCAAGAGTTGCTTGCTATGGGCGATGTTAGACTATACAGTTTTATTAAATACTTGAATACTCTAAAACATTATACCTAGTGGATCTCTAACTAGTCTATAACTCATCAAGTGTCTTTGTTTTCTTAAACAATGTTGAAATAAAAGGTTTTGCCCAAAAGATATTTTTCCTCAAATTCTTATTCTTGCTGTTTGATTTGTATTTTGGCTTCACTATATCATTACATGACTCACTAAATTAAATCAAATAAAAAGTTAATTTTTGTTTCTAGACTAATATACAAGCAATCCGTATAACCCCTGCATTTTAAAAATAGTATCAGAGTAGGATGCACTAATTTATTATGTGATTTTTTAAATAGGTTCTTACGAAAAATTTCTATAATAGAGTTTAATTTTTTTATGGTTCAAATTATGCATACTGGAAAGCTAGAATAAGGTTTGTTATAAATTTATTTATGAAAAGTATGGTTTGTGTGTGAAAGATGGTGAACACCTCCCAATTTGACTAACAATGATATTGTATGTCTTAAACCTACCACGGCTTGGATAGATGATGATTTTAAATGGAGTAATTTCAAATCTCGTATATTAAGTTATATTTCTTGACCCATCACCCCTAACGAGTTATGTCGCATGATGAAGGGCACCATGTCTAAGGAAGAATGGCCTCAAGCTCACCCACGAGGGTACTAACACTGCGAAATATTTTAAGATACAAAATCTCACCAAATAGGTTGAAACCATCACTATGCAAGAATTCGAGGCGTTTTTGAGTTTTATGCACTATTATTTGATTCTGACAATTCTAGTTATAATTTTGATGAAAGAATTCTTGAGACGAGAGTGGTTAAAAATATTTTGATATCCCTTTCATTCCTTTTTATCCCTAAAGTCACGGTCCTTAATTTGTTGGGATTTTTTTATATGCTTAGGTTAGAAGAACTCATAGGAGACCATCAAACTTATGAAATCGATATATTTACCAAAAATGTTAAGCCAACGATAAAAGTAATTACTTTGAAAGGTCAATTTAAAAAAAATTAGGAGGTATTTTCTGACTCTGAGTTTGATTTTGGTCTAGATGATCTAGCACTTTTTCAAAAAAAAATCAAATAATCTCTCAAGCTAAGAAAAGAAAAAAATTCAAAAGATAAAATGTTTAAGTCAGGGAAGAAAAGTTTTGAAAAAACGAGAGGATAGTACCCTAAGAAAGATGTGGAGATATGCTATGAGTGCGAGGGTAAAGGTGACAAAGCTCACATATGTGCTAAGATTTTAAAGATGCGGGGCAAGGGAAAAGCTTCCTTCAATGCCACTCTTAGTGATAGCGAAGTCGAGTCAGTGGATTCCAAGAATGAATCACCCTGTGGACATAATTTCAAATACGCCTCATGCTGATAAGGACATTTCCAAGCATTATGACCTCGACGGTGAGTTTAGTCATTACGAAGAGAGTGAGGGAGATGAATTTTTGAGTGGGAGTTAAATTGGACTACAATATGATTACACCGATCATTAGGCCAAGTCCTTTAAAACAAAAAATAAAAATTTAGCACTTAAGGTGTTAGGTTTAGAGAAGGAGATGAGAGAGTCAATAAAGAGAGTCCTCTGTGAGAATTTATTTGGGAAAGAAAGTAATTTTAGTGGAGAGGGAAATGCTGACTTGACTAACAAAGTGTCTATTCGTATTAGAGATCGGTAAGCTTTATTGAAGAATCATGAGAAACTTAAAGCCCCCGTATCCCAACTCAAGAAAGATCTCAAATGTTCTAGAGAGATCAAGGTTACTATAGAGGATACATCGAAGAAGGTAGGTAATATGTTCCTCGATATCACTTTAGGATTTAGGTTAAGGCGAGGAATAGGTTACGATGGTGAATCAACTTTCCATGCCACAACAGAGCTAGTTCTTAAGTTTTTGGTAGATCCTTATGGACCTTGACTTAAGCCACAAAAGAAAGTTCAACCTAAAGAAATGCACCAAGGTAGAACGAAAAAATTCTATGTTTGTACTTATCGTAAAAGGAAAGGTCACCTTAGGGAAATTTACAACAATATAGGGAAAATTCAACCTACACATACTCCCATGCACCTCTAAATTGACTTTACTAGTCTTAAAGAGAACATTGAGTTCTTATTCGTGACTTCTCAACGCTTAATAGAAAATTTTCAAAAGATGTCTATGCTTTTAAGAATGCTTACAATTCTATGATTAGAGCCAAAAATGATGAGGGAAAATAAATGGTCGAATACTATTACTATCTCTCATGTGTTAGATTTGATACGCATAGATCTTTTGGGTCCTTTATGTACATAGAGCATTGGTGGTAACAGATACATTCTCGTGAAGGTCGATAATTTTTCAAGATACTCAATCATGGTTTTTTATAGAGAAAAGTCTTTTGCAATTAATAGATGAAATGTGAATACTTTTGAGAGGAGAGACAAATTTTCACCTCCTCGATCCAGACAGCTTTGGAGGGTTATTACTCCATCTAAACTTTTTATTTCGTTGGATAACTCACTGGTGTCTGCACTTGATCCATCGTTGTTCTTCTAGAGGATCCGTCTCCGTTGATGCTCTTTCAATGGGTGACATCATAGGCATTATGCAAGTTTGGCTCAAGATAGACATATTCACATTATGTTCCCTCATAAACTCAAATAATATTATCATCAAGTTCATCTCACTCAGCGTCATGGCCGCTGCTATGCGTGCCAGCTCTCCTTGAAGAGTAGGAGATATTGATCTAGTAATTATGACCTCCTCATTGGTCAATTGATCACTTTTCACTCCATTACCATCCGGAGTATCTTTAAAACTAGATTCTTCAAAACATTATAGATTTCTTTATCCATGGGAGCAAGAATACCTCCCAGAACAGTCACTAAATTCAAGAGGGTACTAGTACCGAGGTCAATGAATATACTAAATCTAGTGAGGCGTGACCCACTTCAATTGAAGATGACTTTAAGGTGTTCAAATCCTCAAGAGAAGCAAGTGGATGAAAACCAACTTTTGTGATCAAATAATGATTTTATGATTGCTAAAATGAGGAAGGCTATGATTAGTTGTGAACTTTTCAATAAGAACAAAATATAAAATGGATCTCTTGGAAGTTATGATATGACTTGCTTCCCCAAGTGTTGTATATATAGGTAAATACTAGGGTTGATATCGCATGTACATGCACAAAGGATATTTTTTGAAACAATATCTAAGTTGTACTTTTTGTCCTATTTTACTGTTTGTTGTCTATCCACTCTAACAGAAGATGTTTGGTGAAACCCAAAGTAAAAAAATTTCCCCTCTAGCAGCATGTTCTTATTCGTAAGTCTAGATATTTTCTAGTTTTTATCATATTCTCAAACTGGGAGTCCCGTTACCATGTGGTCATTTCCTACATGTTATATTGGTCCCATGCAAGGTGTTCGTGCATCTTATGGGACCATTTAGGGATGTTTTTGGTTATTACCCTCTAGCGACATGTTTTAAGCCTAAGTCTAGATATTTGTAAGTTTTCATCCTTTTTCTCAAATGGGAGTTTTGTGACTACGCGATCGGTTTCTACAAGTTACATTGGTCCCGTGTAAGTTTGTAGTCCTCTTCAGGGTTGTTTGGGCTTGTTTTGGTGTTCCATCCTCTATGGCTTGTTTTCAAGCTCAATTCTAGGTATTTTCTATTCTTGTCATATCAAAATATGAGTCCCTTGACTACTTGGTCAATTCCTACAAGTTACATTGGTTATGTGTAAGGTGTTCATGCCTCTAACAGGGCCGCTTATGGGATGTTTTGCAATTTTTCCCTCTAGCTACATGTGTTTTAAGACTAAGTCCAAATATTTGAAAGCTTTTATCATTTTCTCAAACTGAGAGTTTCGTGACTACGCGATTCATTCCTACGAGTTACATTGATCCCGTGTGACTATTTTTGCCTCTTTAGGCCCGTTTGGGGTTGTTTTTGTTATTTACCCTCTAGCGAAATATTTTCAAGCCTAATTTTAGATATTTAGAATTTTTTCATAATTTCAAACCCAGAGTCCCGTGTTTACGTGGACAATTCTTAATATTTACAATGGTCACGTGTGATGTGTTCGCTCCACTAACGCGACCGCTTTGGGGACTCTAGGTGTTTTTTTATTATCGCCTTCTAGTGGCATGTTTTTAAGCCTAAGTGTAAATACTTGTAAGTTTTCATAATTTTATTTTTTCAAACCAGGAGGTTCGTGACTACGTATTAGTTATTGCTTGTTCCTTTCTGAGGTTTCTTGGCTTTTACGCGGATATTTAGTGTCTGTTTCCGGTTATTGCCCTCTAGCAGCATGTTTTAAACTTATGTCTTAATATTTGAAAATATATATCATATTCTCAAACTGAGAGTCTCGTGTTACGCGATTAGGTCATGCGAGTTACATTCTTCCTGTATGAGGTGTTTGTGTTTGGGAGCAATTTCCCCCCCCCCCCCCCCCCATCTAGCGACATGTTTTTTAAGTCTGGATATAGATATTTGTAAATTTTTGTCGTATTCTCAAATCGGGAGTCCCGTGACTTTACGAGTTACATTGGTCCCATTTGAGGCTGTTGTGCCTATCACGGGGCCGCCTCTGAGCTAGTTTAGGTTGTCTACCTTTAGTGTCACTTTTTAAGCCTAAATCTAAATATTTTAAAAAAATTATCATATTCTCAAACCGAGAGTTCGTGATTATGTGGTCAGTTCCTATGAGTTATATTGTTTCGGTGAGAGGTGTTTTATCCTATTCGGGGCTATTTGGCTTTATTTTGGTTTTTTTCCCTCTACAACATGTTTTTAATCATAATTCTTGATATTTGCACTTTTGGCAATATTTTGAAACCAGGAGTCCCGTGACTATGTGGTCAATTCCTACAAGTTACATTGGTCTCGTGCGATACGTTCGTGCCTTTAACCAGGTGGCTTGGGGGCTATTTTTAATTTTTTCCCTCTCGTGACATGTTTTTAAGCCTAAGTTTAGATATTTGCAAGTTGTCGTCATTTTCTCAAATCGAGAGTTTCATTACTACGTGGTCCATTCCTACGAGTTACATGTAATACCCCGTAATTTTAAATGACTTTTAAAATGGGTTATATTTTAAATTAATGGATTAATTAGATTTTATTATTAATTAATTCATTCAGGTTTATCCGGACGGGGATATTAAAATGGATGGTTCTGGATGTTACTTAATGATATTTAGGTAATATATGAATGTGATGTCATTGATATGACTGTATGATATAAATTCGATAATTTATAATTTTTAGTCAGACGCGGTATGGGACGTGTCGGGACTAGTTTATTAAATTAAAAAGGAAATTTATTTTTTATCAATCTAATAGTCATTTCGACTGCGTCGTTGCGTCCGGAAGATTTGAAATAGTCAGAAAAGTCTATTTGGATGTTTATTTTGAGTCTCGGGTCATTTGGGAATGAATAGACAACCCGAAAGGGCATTTTGGTCATTTTTCTAGGGGGGATGAATAGTGATTACGGATTTAGCACTATTATAAGTATTAGTAGATTAAGTGAATGGGAGATATTCATCTACTCTTCACAAATAAGAGCAGCCATCTTCCTAGAGAGAGTGTGAGAGTGCTTGGGAAAGGAAAAGTCACTTGGGAAGGAGAAGAACAAGAACCAAGGTTCACCACCACCAACCACCACCGGAGTTTGACCGGAGAAGGGACAACCAACTGAGATATACTACACCAAAGGATCAGACCTAAAAGAAAGGCAAGTGTTTGATAATGGCAATTTAAGTTTGTATATTGTCCATGTTAGAATAATATGAAAAGAGAAGATTATTATTGTTTGGAAGAAATAATGGAGTAGTAAATGGATTTCTGGAAAACTGAAATGATATAGGAATTTAACTCATGTTTTTAGGATGTTAATAATCCACGAATTAATCAGGAATCTGTTGAAGAAAGTATGAAAACCATTGATATGTTCTTGAAGATGTTATGTTAATAATTTCTGGAAATAAGGAGATAAACATGCTTTTAATCCAATCCCTTGATGATTCTAGGATGTTTAGTGTACTGGAAATCGTTCATATATGTTGGTATATCATGTAGTAAACATCATAACTCATTTTGGAGATTAATATGAAGGTTTGAATGAGTAAAAATGGTGAAACCCGTAGTTGCAGGAAATGCAGAAAATCAGGCCTGGACCTGAGGGATCGATCGATCGACCCCTACCTTCGATCGATCGACCTCCCCTGATTAAGTAAAGTTGTTTCTTTTTAAATGTTGATTCTTATCCCGAAACTTTTATGGATCTTTGGTGATTATTATTTGAATATTTTTGGACTTAGAAAATATCAGAAAACCCTTGTTAAGATTTGAATTAATTGGATTTAGATTCAAATGATTTAAATGATGAAAATTATATCGAATGGAATTTCGGTTTCTAGATTCATTTGTTAATTTCCGAATGGTGATGTATGAGGATTTAAGATAGGACCAGTAGGGGTGATATTATATAATACCTAGGTATCCTTAAGTTTACAAGAGGGTTTAATCCTAAGTGAAAAATACGTGTTTATAAGAGATTTGAAACTATCGATTTTAACCATAATTAAAAGGGGAAACTAAACTCGTAGTAGTTCGGGAGAAATAATGTTATGGACCAGTAGGATATTAGTGACTTCTTACTGATTATATGTTGAGGAAAAACCTATTTGAATCTTATGGGATGGGAGCCTAGAAAACATTTGATTGAAAGAGGGTATGAGGTTATCCTGATTTCATAGTTTAAGTTTTCGGACCTCCTCGATCGATAAAGTTAAGTAGTAGTGTATTGGAGGGGTTCCTTGTTTGGATTTCGCTTTGCGAGACGCTTCGCGCATGAACCTTAACGACGTCAGTAGTGGAGAGATGTTATAGGATGCGAGGATAATTAATTTATGAAGTATAGCTATGATATTTTAAAAGAAATATAATGCTACGTATGGGAAATATCTTAGGGTAGCGATAATTACCTTATTGATATTATATTATAGGTATGATAATACCTATTTGATTGATTGTTAATTTATGTGTATGACATACCTAGCTTACTTGCTATCGGTGGGAGGTTTACGCGTGAGGGCAGTCATATCCTGATGAATCCATGGGATCTTTGATTTGTCGCTCGAGAACATAGATCTATGAAAGACTTATCGGGGAGTTGATAAGTCCGCTGACTGTGGGTACGTAGGTATGTGCGTGACCCATGGATATGAGAACTATGTTCGCCTCCAATTTGTTTGTTGTTTGTGGTTCGTGGAATCTTACCGAACCTATAGTCCCCTATTCAGCGACATGCGATGATGGGACATGATAGCAGAGTAATGCATTGCACCACAGCTGTGACTCGGGGTGCTGTATTATATATGAATATATATATAATGGATTAAATGGTTACATAATTATATATTGTGTTTAAATCTATCTACGGTGATAATTGTAGATAACGGTGAATAGATAAAGATAATGGAATTAAGTTAATGAATGTTTATTCTTAAAGAATTGAAAAGCTTAACTCATATTAATGAGTACTGATTCATGTCAATGAGAATCTAATAAAGGAGATAAGTAAATGAATAATAAGGTGACGTATGGTATGGGACATACGGGGATTAATATATGGGAATGGAATTATAATATGGAGACTAGAAAAGAGGAACCATTAACTAGGAGGTTAATAGGAAACGTTAAGTGTGCACTCTAGTTGAGAGGTGAGAATTGCAAGTGAGAGTGGGATTTAACATGTACATAATAAATGCTTTATTGAACTTGTTAAATACTTGATGTTTTTAAAATAATCTACACATTCGGGCTCTGACCCGTTTCCTTGCATATTTTCTCCTCTATTGTATCTCTATATCAGGTGTCCAGCAACAGAAACGCCAACCATAGTTGATTTCGTCGAGCTATGGAGCTATGGAGGTTTTGCTTAGACGCTTGTCATCTTTTTGATTCACAGTATTCTTACATAGGGCATGTCGCCCAAAGCATTTCAGTTATCATTTTCTGTCGGAGTTAAACTATTGTAATTGTATCTTTTTAATACATTTAAAATTGTTGGGATTGTTGTAAAGGATTTATATTATTTGGGAATGTTTATTCCAGTTGCATTTAAATTCTTTTGAGTTATTTATTTAGTGATCTGTGTTGTAGAATAAAATGTGTCGTGTTATTCTTAAATTGGAAATGGTTTTTGTTAATTTAAAATTTGGAAAGTTTTTAACACCAGCTTATTTGAGTATTGGGTGAGTTGTAAATGTTTTCGACAGTGATGCTAAGAATGAGCCAACTGTATATTCTGTTTTAATTTGGTATGGGACTGGCCACCCGGTATTTAATTATGCGGGGTGTTACATTACATTGGACCCATGTGAGTGCTTATGCCTCTTCGAGCTCATTTCATCCTCTAGCGCCATTTTTACAGTCCTAATTCTAGATATTTGCAATTTTTATCATATTTTCAAACTTGGAGTCCCGTGACTATGTGGTCAATTCCTACGAGTTACATTGGTCCAATATGAGGTGTTCATGCCTCTAACGGGACTTCTTGTGGTTGTTTTGGGTTTTCACCCTCTAGCAGTATGTTTTTATGCATAAGTTTAGATATTTGCAAATTTTCATCATATTCTCCAATCGGGTGTCCGATGACTACGAGATCAGTTCCTATGAGTTATATTTGTTTTGTGTGAGGTGTTTGTGCTCACTAAGGGGTCATTTGAGGGTTGTTTTGGGATTTTGCCCTCTAGCGGCTTGTTTGAAGCCTACATCTATATATTTGAAATTTTTTTGTCATATTCTCATAGCGGGTGTCTCGTGATAATGCAGTCAGCTCCTACGAGCTACATTCATCTTGTGCGAGGTGATCGTTCCTATTACGAGGTTGTTTGCAGCTATTTTTTATTATCACCGTCTGCAGTGTGTTTTTAGGCCAAAGTCTAAATATTTACAAGTTTTCACCAGTTTTTCAAATCGGGAGTCTCGTGCTTACAATACTAGTTCTGGAGAATTACATTGGTCCATTTTGACGTGTCCGTGCCTATTACGAGGTTGTTTTGGGGCAGTTTATGGTTATTTCCATGTAGCATCATATTTAAACTTATCTCTCAATAATTGAAAATTCTCATCATATTCTCAAATCGGGTGTCTCGTGACTACGTGGTCAATTCCTCTGAGTTACATTGGTCCTGTACGAGGAGTTTGTGCCTCTCCAGGGGTCGTTTGTTGGACTATTTTGATGTTTTCCCTCCAACTCCATGTTTTTAAGCCTTGCTCTGTGTGAGGTGCGCGTGACTTAAACGGGGCCGCTTGGGATTTTGTTTGCAATTTTTCCCTCTAGCATAAAGTTTTTATTAATAAGTCTAGTTATTTTCTTATTTTTGTCGTATTGTCCAACTGATAGTCCCATTATAATGTGATCAATTCCTATGAGTTATATTGCTCTCGTGCGAGGGTTCATGCGTCTTATGAGACCTTTTGGGGACGTTTGTTATTATTACCCTCTAGTGACATGTTTTAAGCCTAGGTTTAGATATTTTTGAGTTTTTGTCATTTTCTCAAACCAAGAATTTCGTGACTACACGGTCAATTCTTATGAGTTATATTAGTCCCGTGTGAGTGTTTGGTCCTCTTGGGGGCTATTTGGGGTTGTTTTAGTTTTCATCCTTCTACGGCATGTTTTTAAGCCTAATCTTTTATATTTTCCATTTTTGTCATATTTTCAAACCATGAATCTTGTGACTACGTGGTCATTTCCTACGAGTTAATTAGTTTCGTGCGAGATGTCCGTGCCTCAAACGAGGATGCTTAGGGGGCCATTTTCTATTTTCTCCCTCTCGCGACATGTTTTTAAGTCTAAGTTTAGATATTTACAAGTTATCATCATTTTCTCAAATCGAGATTTTTGTGACTACGCGGTTCATTCCTACGAGCTAAATTGGTCTCCTATGAGTGTTTGTGCCTTTCCGAGCCCGTTTGGGGTTGTTTCGATTTTTCGCCCCCAGCGCCATGTTTTCAAGACTAATTTTAGATATTTGGAATTTTCGTCATATTTTCAAACCAGCTATCCAGTGAGTATGTTGTCAATTCCTATGAGATACATTGGTTCCGTGCGAGGTCTTCGTGCCTCTAATAGGGGCGCTTGGGGATTTTTTGATTTTTTTCCCTCTCACGACATGTTTTTAAGCCTAAATTCAGATATTTGCAAGTTCTCAACCTTTTCTAAAATCAAGAGTTTCTTGAATATGCAATTCGTTCCAACGAGTTACTTTGGTCCCATGTTAGTGCCTGCCTCTTTGGGCCTATTTGGGGTTGTTTTAATTTTCCACCCTCTAGCACAAATTTTGCAGGCCTAATTTTAGATATTTATAATTTTTGTCATATTTTCAAACCTGGAGTCTCTTGACTATATGGTGAATTCTTACGAGTTACGTTGGTCTAGTGCGACGTGTTTGTGCCTCTAATAGGGTTGCTTAGGGGTTATTTTTAGTTTTTGCGCCTCTAGCAACATGTTTTTATGCGTAAGTCTAGATATTTGAAATTTTTATCATATTCTCCAACCGGGGGTACCATAACTATGGGATCAGTTCCTATGAGTTACATTGATCGCGTGCGAGGTGTTTATGCTCACTAACAGGGGAGGGGGGTTTATTTTGGGTTTTACCCTCTACCTTCATATTTTAAGCCTACATCTCGATATTTGAAATGTTTTGTCATATTATCATACCGGATGTCCCGTGATAATACGATCAATTCCTATAAGTTACATTAGTCTTGTAAGATGTGTTCATTCCTATTACAGGGTTGTTTCGAGCTATTTTTTATTATCATCTTCTAGCAACGTGTTTTTAAGCCTAAGTCTAAATAGTTGTAAGTTTTCATCATTTTTTAGAACCGCGAGTTTCGTGACTATGATATTGGTTTTAGAGAGTTGCATTAGTCCCATAAAAGGTGTTTTTTCTCTCACCTGACTATTTGGGAGATATTTGTGGTTATCTCCCTCTAGTGACTTGTTTTAAACTTATGTCTAGATAATTGAAAATTTTCATCATTTTCTCAAATCAAGAGTCCCATGACTACGCGGTCAGTTTCTACGAGTCAAATGGTCCCGGCAAGGAGTTCGTGCAACTTACGAGTCTGTTTGGGTGCTATTTTAGGTTTCCCCCTCCAATGACATGTTTTTAAGGACAAGTCTGGATATTTGTAAATTTTATCATATTCTCGAACAGATAGTCCTTTTAATTTTATTCAATTCCTACGAGTTATATTCGTCCCGTATAAGGTGTTCCTACCTCTCACGTTGCCGCTTAGGATATATTTTGGGTTATCAACCTCTAGGGGCAGTTTTTAAGCCTAAATCTAGATATTTGAAAACTTTCATTATATTCTCAAATAGGGAGTACTATGACTACATGGTCAGTTCCGACGAGTTACATTGGTCACATGCAAGGTGTTCATGCATCTTATAGGGCTATTTGGGGTTGTTTTGGTTAACCCTCTATTGACACGTTTTAAGCCTAAGTTTAGATATTTGTAATTTTTTATCATTTTTTCAAAGTGGGAGTTTCGTGACAACGAGGTCTCTTCTTATAAGTTACATTAGTCCTTGTGAGTGTTTAGTCCTCTTTGGGGCCATGTGGGGTTTTGTTATTTTTCACCCTCTAGCAACATGTTTTTCAGCCAAATTTTAGATATTTGTAGTTTTTGTCATATTTTCAAACCAGAAGACCCATGATTGCATGGTCAACTCCTGCGAGCTACATCGGTTTGTGCGAGGTGTTCGTGCCACTAATGGGGTCACTGGGGTGTTATTTTGGGGGTTTTCCCTCTAGAGGCATGTCTTTCTTCGTAAGTCCATATATTTTCTAATTTTTGTCCTATTCTTAAATTGAGAGTTTCGTTACCATGCGGTCACTTCGTATGGGTTGCACTGGTCCCATGCGAGGTGTTCGTGCATCTTACGGGGGAGGATATTTTTGGTTATCACCTTCTAGCGACATGTTTTTAATCATAAGTTTAATTATTTGTAAGTTTTTGTCATTCTTAAATCGGGAGTTTCGTGACTATGCAGTCACTCCTATGAGCTAGATTGGTCACTTGTGATTGTTTGGTCCTCTTCAAAGCTGTTTGAGGTTTTGGGGTTTTCTTCCTTCTAGGGGCATATGTTTAAACATAATTAAAAATTTGCAATTTCTGTTATATATTCAAAACATGAGTCCGTGACTACGTGGTCAATTCCTACGAGTAACATTGGTCCCATGCGAGGTGTTTGTGACTCTAACGGAGCCACTTGGGAGCTATTTTTGGTTTTTTGCCCACTAACGATAAGTCTTTAACCCTATGTCCAGATATTTGCAAGTTTTCATCATTTTCTCAAACTAGGAGTTTTGTGACTATGCGGTTATTTTCTATGACCTATATTGGTCCCGTGTGAATGTTTATTCCTCTTCGATCCCATTTGGGGTTCTTTTGGTTTTTTGCCCTCCCACGATATTTTGTAAGCCTAATTCTAGATATTTTCAATTTTGTCATATTTTTAAACCAATAGACCCGTGATTACGTGATTTATTCCTATGAATTATATTGTCCCATGTGAGGTGTCCGTGCCTCTAACGGGGCTGTTCGGGGCTTTTTTTTTAGGCTTTCACCCCCTACAACATGTTTTTATGCATAAGTCTAGATATTTGAAAATTTTCAACATACTCTTAAATCGGGAGTCTGTGTCAACGTGATCAATTCCTACTAGTTTGTGCTCTCTAATGGGGTCATTTAGAGGTTTATTTGGGTCTTCTCCCTTTAGCATCGTGCTCTAAGTCTACATCTAGATATTTTATTTTTCATATATTCTCATAACAGGAGTCCTGTGATAATGCAACTAGTTCCTATGAGTTACATTAGCTATGTGTGACGTGTTCGCTCCTCCTGCGGGGCAATTTGGGGATATTTTTTATTATCACCTTCTAGTGGCATATTTTTTAGACTATTTCTAGATATTTTCAAGTTTTATCATTTTTATTAAAGGGGAGTTTCGTGACTATAATATCGGCTCTTAGAGTAACATTGGTCCCATTTGATGTATTCGTACCTTTTACGAGGCTACTTGGGGTTGTTTATGGTTATCTCCCTTTGGCGACATGTTTTATACCTATGTCTAGACATTTGAGATTTTTCATTGTATTCTCAAATCGGGAGTCCAATTATTATGCGATTAGTTCCTATGAGTTGCACTGGTCCCATGCAAGGATTTCTTGCCTCACATGGGGTCGTTTAGGGGTTGGTTTGGATTTTTCCCCATCCGATGGCATGTTTTTATTCCCAGGTCTAGATATTTGTAATTTTTCATCATATTCTCAAATCAAGAGTCATGTGACTTTAGTTCAATTCCTTCGAGTTAGGTTGGTCCTCTACAAGGCTTTCGTGCCTCTCACGATGCCACCTGGGAGCTGTTTTGGGTTCTCGACATCTAGCGGTACTTTTTTAGCCTAAATTTAGATATTTGAAGGTTTTAATCATATTCTTAAACTGGGAGTCCCTTAACTATGCGGTCAGTTCCTACGAGTTGCACTGGTCCCGTGCGAGGTGTTTGCAAAAATTACGGAGTCGTTTGGGGGATCTTTTTAGTTATTACCATATAGCGACAAGTTTTTAAGCCGAATTATAGATATTTGCGAGTTTTTTTCATTTTCTCAAACAGGGAGCTTCTTGACTACACGGTTAGTTCTTACGAGTTATATTGGTTCCATGTGAGTGTTTAGTCCTCTTCGAGGCCATTGGGGTTGCTTTGGGTTTTTTCCTTCTAGCGGTATGTTTTTAAGCCTAATTCTAGAAATTTGTATTTTGTGGTCATATTTTCAAACCAGGAGTCTTATTACCATGTAGTCAATTTCTAGGAGTTGCATTGGTCACGTGTGAGGGTTTGTGGATCTTGCGGATCCATTTAGGGGTTATTGTGCATTTTTTCCCTCTAGCATCATGTTTTCAATCCTACGTCTTGATATTGGAAAATATTTGTCATACTATGAAATCAGCAATACCATGACTACATGATCAGTTCCTATGAGTTACATTGTTCCGTGCAAGCTATTTTTGCCTTTTAGGGGCCCATTTCGAGACTATTTTTAGTTGTCACCATCTAAAGGCATGTTGTAATGCATAAGTGTAAATATTTGCAAGTTTTTATCATTTCCTCATATCGGGATTTTTTAACTATGTGATTAGTTCCTATGAATTATATTGATCCCATGTGAATTTTCATGCCTCTTCAGGGTTGTTTCGGGTTATTTTTGTTTTCCACCTCTAACGTCATGTTTTTAAGCCTATTTCTAGATTATTTGATTCTTTTTCATATTCTTAAACTTGTAGTTCCATGAATATGCGATCAATTTCGGCAGTTACATTCGTCCCGTGTGAGGTGTTCACGCCTCTTACTGGGTTGTTTGTGGGATAATTTTGATTTTCTCTCTAGCGGTATGTTTTTAAGCCTAAGTCTAGATATTCTCAAATTTTTGTCATATTCTCAAATCAGGAGTTTGTGACTACGTGATCAGTTCCTATGAGTTACATTGGTCTCGTACGAGGTGTTCATGCCTCTAAAAAGGTTGCGTGAGGGTTATTTTGGGTTTTTTCCCTCTTGCGGCAAGTTTTATTCCTACATGTAGATATTTTAAATTTTTATGATACCTAAATCTAGATATTTGTAGGTTTTCATCATTTTCTCAAATCGGGAATTTCATAACTATGATATCAATTCTTGTTGTTACATTGGTCCCATGCAAGGTGTTCGTGCCTATTACGAGGCTGACTGGGGGATGTTTTTGGTTATCACCCTCTAACAACATGTTTTTAAGAGTAAGTATGAATATTTTAAAAAAATCATTATATTTTCGAATCGGGAGTCGCGTGACTACGTGGTCAGTTTATGCGAGTTACATTATTCCCGTGTGAGGTGTTCCTGCCTCTTATCAGGTTGCTTAGGGGATGTCTTAGGTTTTCCCCTCTAGCTTCATGTTTTTAAACCTAAGTCAATCTTTTTTGAAAATTTTGATCATATTCTCAAATCAGAACTCCCGCTACTATCATTAAGTTCCTACGAGTTACAAAGATTCCTTGTGAGGCTTTCACATCTCTCATAAGGCCGTTTGGGAGCTGCATTGAGTTTTCGACCTCTATTGGCATGTTCTAAAGAATAAATCTAAACATCTGCAAAATTTTCATCAATACTCAAATTGAATTCTTATGACTACGTCGTCAGTTCCTACGAGTTACATTGATTCCGTACGATGTGTACATCCCTCTTACAGGATTGTACGGGTGTTGTTTTGGGGGTTTTCCCTCTAGTCGCTTAATTTTACACCTAAAAAGATATTTGCATATTTTCATGATATACTCAAATCAATAGTCTCATGACTAAAAGACCAGTTTCGATGCATTAAATTTTTCTTGTAAGAGTGTTTGTGCCTGTTTGGGGCATGTTTTGAGTTTTCGCCCTCTAGCGACATATTTTTAAGCCTAAGTCTATATATTTGCAAATTTTCATCATATTCTCAAACCTGGAGTCCCATAAATTTGCTGTCAGTTACTACGAGTTACATTCGTCCTGGGCGACATATTCGTGCCTCTTACGGGGACAATAGAAGGGTTGTTTGAGGTGTCATCCTCATGTGGCATGTATTTAAGCCCAAGCCGAGATATTTTCAATTTGTTATAATATTTTCAAACCAAAAGTCTCATGACTAAGTTGGCAGCTACTACTAGTTACATTGGTCCCGTATGAGGTGTTTGTACCTTATACGGGGTTGTATTGGGTTTTCGCTCTCTATCGACATATTTTTAATCCTAAGCCTAGATATTTGCAAATTTTCATCATATTCTCAAATAGGGAGGGATTCATGTGAATATGTGGTCAATTCCTAGGAGTTATAATGTTCATGTGCGAGATGTTCGTACCTCTAACGGGCTTGTTCGCGAGTTATTTTAGGTTGCCGCCCTCAAGTGGTATGTTTTTAAAACCAGACCTATATTTTTTAATTTTTCATCCTATTCTGCAACTAGGAGTCTCGTAACTACATGGTCAGTTCCTGCTAGTTACATTGGTCTTATGCAAGGTTTTTGTGCCTTATACGATGTTGCATTGGGTTTTTTTCTCTTTATCTGCATGTTTTTAAGTCTAAGTCTAGATATTGCCAAATTTTCATCATATTATCAAACTGGAAGTTCCATGACTCTGTGGTCAGTTCGTACGAGTTACATTAGTCTCGTGCAAGCTATTCATGCCTCTTAAAAGGACGTTTGGGGGTTATTTTGGGTTGTCGACCTCTAGCCGCATTTTTAAGCCTAATTCTAGATATTTAAAAAATTTCATCAAATTCTTATACTATAAGTCCCATGACTATGTAGTTACTTCCTACAAGTTACATTTGTATCGTGCGAGGTGTTTGTGCCACTTAAAAGGCCGTTTGGGGATGCTTTTTGCAATTGCACTCTAGCAACATGTTTTAAACCTAGGTCTAGATACTTATAATTTTTCATTATTTGCCAAAATCGGGAGTTTCATGACTATGCGATCAATTCCTACAAGTTACATTGGTCCCATCCGAGTGTTTGTGCCTGTAATCGAGCTGTTTGGTGATTGTTTTGGGTTTTTGCCCTCTAACAACATATTTTAAGCCTAAACCTAGATATTTGTAATTTTTTGTCATATTCTAAAATTAGGAATCCTGTCAATACATGATCAATTACTACGCATTACATTAGTCTCATACGCGGTGTTGATGCATCTTACGAGTTCGTTTGGGGATGTTTTTGGTTATAACGCACTAGCAATAGGTTATTAAGGACACATCTAGATATTTGCAAATTTTTTTGTATTCTCAAACCAAAATTCCCATGACTAGATGGTTAATTCCTACAAGTTAACTTGGCCTCATGCGAGGTGTTTGATCATCTTACGAGGCTGTCTGGAGGCAATTATTGGTTATCACCATCTACGTTCATGTTTTTATGCCTAAGACCATATATTTGCAAGATTTCATCATTTTCTCAAAATGATAGTTTCGTAACTATATGATGAGTTCCTACAAGTTACATTGGTCCCATGCGAGGTCTTCGTGACTTTTACAAAGCCGTTTGGGGGTTATTATTATTTTTTGCCCTCTAGCATAATTTTTGTAAGTCTAAGTTTAGATATTTGAAATTTTTCAACATATTCTCAAATCAGGAATCGCATAACTATGCGATCAGGTCCTCTAGTTACATTGGTCCCATGGTAGGTGTCCGGGCCTCTAATGAGGTCTTTTTGGGGTTTTTTTTGGATTTTTCCCTGTAATGGTATGTTTTTATCTTATTCTCAAATCAAGAGAACAGTTAGTTCCTACAAGTTTCATTGGTCCATTGCGAGGTGTTCGTGCCTCTTACTGGCCGTTTTGGGTTGTCGACCTTTAATGACATGTTTCAAATCCTAAGTCTATCTATTGAAAAAATTTCTTTATAAACTCAAACTGTGAGTCCCTTGACTACGCAGTCAGTTCCCACAAGTTAAGTTCATTCCGTGCGAGGTGTTTGTGCCATCTACGGGGTCGTTTGGTGATTCTTTCAAGTTTTCACCCTCTAGTGGCATGTTTTAAGCCTATGTTTATATATTTACAAATTTTCATCATATTCTCAAACCAGTAATCTTATGACTATGAGATCAGTTCCTGGTAGTTACATTGATCTCGTGCGAGGTGTTTATGCCTTTACCAGGTCATTTAGGTATGTTTGGGTTTTCATCCTCTAACAACATGTTTTTAAAACTAATTCTAGATATTTTAATTTTTGGTCATATTAAAAATCGATAGTCACGTGACTATGCGGTCAATTCCTAATAGTTACATTGGTCTCGTGCATCATTTTCGTGCGTCTTACAGGTCCGTTTGAGGGATGTCACCCTCAAGCGGCATATTTTTAAGCCCAATCTTAGATATTTTTAAATTTCCATCGTATTCTCACAATTTGAGAGTTTTTTTACTACACGATCAATTCTTAGAGGTTGCATTGGTCATTGCGAGGTGTTTGTGCATCTTACGATGCTTGTCAACATTTGTTTTGGTTTTTCGACCTATGGTGACATGTTTTGAAGCCTAAGTATAGAAATCGGAAAATTTTCTTCATAACCTCAAACGATGTGTCCCATGACTATGCGATCAGTTCCTACGAGTTATATTGGTTCCATACGAGGTGTTCGTGCTTATTGCAGGGTCGTTTAGCAGTTTTTTTAGTCTTTCACCCTCTAGTGGCCTATTTTTAAGACTAAGTTTAAATATTTTAAAATTTTCATCATATTCTCGAACCAGTAGTCCCCTAATTATGTGATAGGTTCCCTAAAGTTACATTGGCCCTGTGCGAGGTGTTCGTGCCTCTTATAGGATCGTTTGGAGGTTGTTTTGGGGTTTTGCCCTCCAGCGACATGTTCTTAACCCTATGTCTTGATATTCTAAAATTGTCGTCATATTCTTAAATCGATAGTCCCGTGACTATACGATCAATTAGTGGGAGTTACATTGGTCCCATGAGAGGTGTTTGTGCCTATAAGGGGGTCGTTTGAGGGATGTTTTGCATTGTCACCCTCAAGCAACATATTTTCAATCCCAAGCCTAGACATTTTTAAAAAAAATTCATATTATCAGACTGGTAATAGCATTACTACACAGTCAATTCCTACTAATTACATTAGTTTCATGCGAGATGTTCATGCTTTGTATGGGGATCTGTCGGGTGTTCGCCCTAAATTGCCATATTTTTAAGCCTAAATCTAGATATTTGCAAATTTTTATCATATCCTCAAAACGGGAGTCCCGTAACTATGCGGTCAGTTCTTATGTGGTTGTTATGGGTTTTGACCATCCAGCAGAATATTTTTGTACTAAGTCTAGCCTATCTACAAATTTTTGTCATATTCTAAAATTTTGAGTCCCGTGACTACGCGTTCAACTTTCGTAAGTTACATTGGTCCCGTGTGAGGTGTTTATACCTCCAATGGGGTCGTTCGAGGGTGTTATGGGTTTTCCCCATCTAGCAGCATGGTTTTAAGCCTAAGTCTAGATATAGGTAAAATAATTTCATATTCTCAAACTGAGATTTCTTTAAATACACTATCGATTCTTGCAAGTTACATTGGTATCATGCAAGGTTTTTGATAAGCACCCAAAACTGTAAATTTTATACCCCGAATAGTTGTATTTTAGTTGCTATTTCTCGACAATATGGGTCTTATGCGCTTAAATGTTTAATATGCAGGTTTAATGTACGTTGCGGTGTTCAAACGCGTATTTCAAGGCAATTGTGCATTTTATGGAGCTAAATACCAAACCCGTAACCTTACCCGAGCCTAAACTTAGCCTAAACATACCCCCGAACCCCGTGTGTGTCTAATTTGCCCTTTTATTAATTTTTTAGATTTTTAGTTTAGTCTTTTCTATTTTTAGGATTTATTTTAGAATTTTTAGATTTTATTTTCTATTTTTTTATTTTATTTTTCTTAATATAATTTTATTTTATTTTGATTTTTATTAGTTTCTAGTTTTATTTTATTTTATTAAGATTTTAATTTTTAGGATTTCATTTATTTTTTTTAGTTTATTAGATTTTATATTTTTAGGACTTTAGTTTTTATTAGATTTTTCATTTTTTATTTTATTTTCTTTTGTTTTATTATTTTAGTTTTTAATAGCTTAGGATTTTATTTTTAGTTTTAATATTTTTATGATTTTTAGTTTGTTTTATTTTTCTAGTTAAATTTTATTTATTTTTTTTTAGTTTTAGTTTTATTAATTTTTATTGAGTCTTTTTATTATTTTTAGGGGTCCAAATTAAACACACACACACCATACCCCACACACTACTTATCCTACACCCTTACCCTTACCCTTACCTACACACACCCAAACTCTCACCTCACCCTCATCCTACTAACCTACACCCACACACACCATACCCCACACTTCATCTTCTTCCAACAACCCTTCTCTCTCCTCTAAACCCACAAACCTCCTTTAACCCTCCATAGCTCACCACTCACCTTCAGCACCTACCAGCCCCTCTCCCTCGCGCCCAGCCAGCCACCTGTCGACGCACTTGCTCCATTGGCGGCCACGACCCGGCGATCTCTCGTCCTGCTCGACCCACCTCCACCATCTCTCTCCCGCCGGCGACCTCGACCCATCCACCTCAGCCCATTCCCCAACCAAACCCGACCCCGTCGCCAGAACCCGGAACCCCCACCAAACCGCGACACCTCTCTCTCTCCCCGATCCAAACCGCGGACCTCCAATCCCCTTGCGCCCCTAACTCCGGCGGAAGCCTCCGACGGACTAACCATATCTCAACCCGACTACATCTCTGCCAACCCGGACCCATTTTTGGGTCTGCCCCATTCTCTAACCCGAATCCGATCTCAAACCCCAAACCATCTCAATACCCATATCACAAAACCCATTTCAAAACCCAAAACCAAGTCACGATTTATCTCCTGCACAAGACAAACCAAGACAAAATACAAACCAAAACCCAAAAACCCACATGTGACTAAAACTAACTTAATTCCCATTTACCCAAAATAACCCCAACACTTATTCCACATGTTCTCATCCCCATTTACCCAAACTACCCTCATGTGCACATTTAATCCAAATCAGATTTTTTCCCAAATGACCTCACACCCTCATGTGCACACATCCAAACCACATGCACTCCCTACCTTTTTACCATTATACCCCTTTGCTCCATTGCATATAAAAGAAGACCTCAAGGCCATTTTAAAAGGATCTCAAAATTAGTTTTAAGATTGGTGTGATAAAATTCTCCCCACCCCTCTATGTTGAGTATTTGCATTTTTAGCAAATACCTCAATATAGAGGTGTGTGTTGAAAATTATCTCTAGGATAAAATTCACCCCACCCATCTATTATGCATTTTTGCATTTTTAGCAATTATTTCATAATAGATTGATGTAGTGAAATTTATCCCTTATGGAAGGTAAATTCTAACCCATTACTTTATGTTGAGATTTTGCATTTTTAGCAATTATCTCAATATAAATTAATGATCTAGAATTTATTTCTTTGGGTGAATTCTAATGTACAATTTTATAATTTTAGGATTTGCATTTTTAGCAAATCTCTTTTATTATTTAATTGGCCATTATGAATTCATCCATTATCCTTTTACTTTTTAGTTTGTAATTTTTAGTTTAGATTCAATAAATACATGAGTGAGGGATTATGATTGAGTGATTTTTAATGTGTAATTGAGAGATTGTTGATGCAAATGAAGATTCCATTTCAATTCAAGGCTCAAATTGGTTTGATCTATTCCTCTCTTTTACTTTTAGTTTAATCCTCACATGCTTTCAATTATGTATCTCATATTTTTGGATGATGATTATTGAGGGCTAATCTCCCATTTATGGGATGAAATTTTGAAGCCCTCATGAGTCCAATTTAGTTAGTTTACTTTTTAGCTCAATTTTATTTACCTAATTTTTATTAGCTTTTGCATCTTAATTAGTAGTTATAAAAATTAGTATAGTTAGTTAGTTAAAATATTCCCTTGAAAAATTCATAAAAAAATAGAAAAAGCAAAAATAGAAAAAAATATAATAAAATGCAAATGAATCTATATATATGTCCTCTCCAATTTTGTGTTTCACCCTTAGATATGGATTGACTCCCTTACTTACCTCTACACTAGTTTTGTTATAAATTTGTAGGTTCAAGGGAAATTTTGATGGATAGAGAAGTTGCAACAACGACAAAATATACAAAAGAAGCAATTTTTTAGTTATCAAATGGCGTCGTTGCCATTCTTGGGATTGTGAAGCTCGGAGCGGATTTCATATTGTAGTTCATTTATTTTTTGCACTTTATTATTTTTTTTTGTAACATTTTTTATATTTTTAGAAGGATTGTATTAGGACTTTTTATTATCTTGTCTTGTATTGCGGTGCATAGGACACCATTTATTTTTCATTTAAATTTGTAATAATTCAAGACAAGCGTGATAGGGAAACCGGACAAGGTAGAGAGAGGGCGTCCATTGGCGAGGATTTAGAAGCCTCTCTACCTCGGGTCGGTAGGACTCCCGGGGACGACTGAGATAGGCGTCATCTCCCCCCGGTCGACTCAATTTTTTCGGCACCCCACGGCCTAAAAACCGTGGGAGGTACATTTCTTACACCCTCGCGCCTCTCCTGTTAGCGAGCCAATTCTTTTGTGTGCTCTTGTGTGCTCTTATTTGATTCTATTCTCGCATTTATTTTTGAATGGTGTGATGAATTAATTAATTAAGACCTACACCCGGTCACTCACGAGAAGGGATTTCATCACCCAACTCACTCGCTTACCATTGTGTGCTACCCTAGCCATCACTAAATTTAAAATCAATCAACTAGGTAGCCCACTAGGAGAACATTTTGCAAAGGCGATCACTCATATAAATTCCGTGATTTTTTATCGCCCGCGAACTTAATTAAAATTTGACTACCCTCTCACTAAATTTAAAGATAAAAATTGGCTATGTGCTAGTTAGGAATTTTTCTTGACTTGTGTGTGTGTCCAATTCCATTTTTCGGTAGTCGATTTTAGTTAGTCCGTCCAATTCAAAGAGTCCATATTCTTTCCCCACCCTTTTCTTCCAAAAAAATCCAAAAATATTTTTCTTTCTTTATTTTTTCACAAAAATTCAAAAAAATCCAAAAATATTTTTCTTCCTTTATTTTTTATAAAAAATCCAAAAATATTTTTCTTTCTTTAATTTTTAGAAAATCCCAAAAATATTTTCTTTCCTTTTGAAAAAATTTCAAAAAATCAAAAAAATATTTCTCACCTCATGGCCGGAGAACGTCCTTTAAGGGACTACTTTGGTCATTTTCCATTGACACGTGACACGTGTGAGAGTGGTCCCGAGCGATCTCTTTATGATATTCTTCATGATTTCACCTCTCTCACGAGTACCGTTGGTACTCTTGACCCATCTATGCACTCACCACCTATTCCATCACCCTCGGTGTCAAGTGTCACTGTGCCCCCTCCCTTGTTGTGCACCCACTGTTCTTATGCCGATCACATGTCCCATGAGTGCCCTTACATTCCATATCCATCTGAACCCACCATGGAACATGTGTATCCATATGACACTGTCCCGGAACCCACCTCGGCCCACTATCCCGATACACCTCATCCCGAGTTGTGTGAGTCCCCGAGTTATTCGTGGAGGCTTGATCACCCTTCCACGCAATACGAATCCCAACCCGATGTTGTGGATCCTCACACGTTCCAACAGTCGTCATGGCAACCTTGTGCACCCGTTCACGATCAGTCTCCTCACTACGCAACCCATGAGTATCAACCCATTGTCCATCACGAAAGCAATCCTTTCGTGTACGATGAACTTGACCCCACCCCACCCACTTCACTTGAGTATTCTCCATATAGTCCTTACCATAGCGAGTTGTGTCCACCTCACTCATCACCACCCGTCACTCCACCACCACCATCATCCACCTCCGCTCTCGAAAACCTCTTGCAAAAGTTCATTCTCGAGCAAGAGCAAGCCACTCAACTTCAAAATGACGCCCTCCAACGGCTTGAACAAAGATTAAATGAAATTGAGTGTGAGCGAGAGTCGGACATTCCCATGTATCCATCCATTGTTGCACCCGAGTGTGCTGATGATGTGTCCTCTTGCGACACCGATTTTGAGTGTGACCAACCCTATCCTCCCGAGAATCTCAATGTTGAGACCATTCCATGGTCCGGGTTCCAAGTCGACAATTGTGTTGACTTACCTTTCCTTAGTGAGCCTGATCCAGTCCCGTCATATCCAAATGAACCTATCATTGAGGTTCACCTTCCCTTTCCCACCACTTTCACCGATGCTACTCTTGTGGAGAAGTTGATCACTCACTCGTTTATTTCCACACTTCCTCCTGCGGGTTCCCTTGTGGATCACTCCGCGCCTCATGAGGAGTGTGTGTCTCCCACTCTTGAGTTGGATCATCTTCCTCCACCATTCATCCCACCCGACCCACCAATTGTTCCTTCCACCCCACCACCTGGTTTGGATCTTGATTTTGCACATTTCAAGTTTCTATCTACATTTTTAGATCCTCACCTAAAACCATCCACCATCTACGAGAGTATATTTTATTCTACTCTCCACCGTGACACCGAGCTTGTTCCTCTATGCACACCACTTCCTAGTGGTGTTGATTTTTCTCAACAGCTCCCTGGTGTGTCACGGCGCGACCATTATCATCGCCCATTCATAGAACGGTCGTGTGATTTTTATGAGGCCCATCCCATTACAATTTCCACACCATTTCGCCTCCCTCACCAATTAGAGCACTATGCTTATAGGGCCCTTGTTGCCCTCACCTTTACGCTCAACAAGGCCCGTGACCGATACCTTTCCACCCTCACCTTAGCCCTTTTTCCCACCCGCCCTTGGTCCACCGATGCTTTGCATCGTGTGATGCACTTTGCCATACAGGTGCATTGACCATTTTAGCCTCTATCCAGCAAGACTGACCGTTCAGTCTTGTTTGGAGGTGATTATCATCACCCGATTTTTCTGCCGCCCCGTGCTTTCATAGATCTTATCTTAAGGGTGAGATCCCATCGGTCTGGCTGAAGACATTAAACTTAGCGCTACCGGGAGGCAGCCCGCGTTTCTTGTACTAGTCTCATCCTGTTTGGGGGTGGTGTTTCACATCACCCTATGCTTTATCATGCTTATGGACTAGTATAATTTTGTTTTCTTCTCATTCAGGTTTTATTCTTGGCTTCACATGTCCACTTCATGAGCGGTTCATTCTGGTAATCTCTTTCCTACCTCATGCTCTCAATTTTAAAAATCATTTTACTTAACATCGAGGACGATGTTCCTTTTTGTTTGGGAGTGGGGAATTCTATCAAAATCGTACCTCTTTTGAAAACTTTTGATTTTTGAACCTGATTTTTAAAATTTCGTGCAGTTTCTTTCATCTCAATCATTGATGTGAATTTTCAATCATCCATCTTTTAAAGTCTAGGAATCAAGCTAGAGAATATTTTTTTTAATAGCTTATGTAATACGTAATAAGGCATTTTACACCATGAATTTCTAGACTCAACAAAATTTGCGCACTTATCACGTCATTACGTTTAGAGTTGAAGAGTACTACAATTCTAAAGAGAACCTTAAGGATCACTAGTTGAGACTTTAGCCCGTGAGATTTGTGCCTTTCACCCTTTCAGAGTGTTTTACGCAATCTCCGAGTCACAAGTTGATTCAACTTTCTTTGGGTCCGCACTTTAATTGTTGTATGATCTCATTATTCTTTATTTTTGGCTTGATCACTGAGAATGACATCACTTTCGAGTTGTAAGAAACACGTGTCTTGAAATTTGTCCCGAATACTATATTTTCATCCATACACCTACCACTTTTCCATATCACATTTCCATTCACTCAACCATTACCTTTCCATATTCTCCCCATCCATATACATACTCCACCTATCATCTCCATATCATCCATCATCATTTCAAATAAAAGAGTGTGATTTCAAATGTAAATGTCTTCATTGTTAGTTTGAAAAGTAAAAAAAAAAAAAGAGAGAAAAAACATAAAAATAGCAAAAATAGAAGAAAAGAAAAAAGAAAAAGAAAAGAAAAATCGAAAAAAAAAGAGAGAAAAGAAAAGAAAAGAAAGAGAGTTTGTAGTTAGTAGTTAGTTTTGAAATAAAGACATTTGTGCCTAATGTGTATACACTCTTCTTTCGCATCCATTTTTCATCCATTTCACATCGCATATCCACCATCCATCCATCATATCATCATCCCATCCTATCCTACCTCATCGCATCCCACATATCCCATTTCATTTACCCCCTCACCCATATACATACATATTTCCCTTAGTGTTCGGGCTAATGAAAGTCGACGTGGTGAATAACTCGACGTTCTCACTATAGTGATTAGCATTCTTTCATGAGATCAATTTTTCTTTCAATTGTTCGTTCTTTCTTATACGTGTGTGAGACGTTTGAACTTGCTTACATTTACTCACCTCCTCACACACAAGAGCGATACACTAACCCATATCTCGAGAGTTCGTTTGAGAGTGATATATCCGTGAGATTTTGAAGTTGAAGCGTTGATTCCGAAGAGGCAATCTAGGAATTACTCTTGTGATACTCGACCCGTTTTGACTGATTCACACTACACACGTTGAGTTCTAGGAAGGATGTGCCTTGAGTATTTACTTAGTTAAACTTTTTACAAATTCTAGCTTGTATTTCTGAAAATATTTTCTCATGTGATGGATTGTGCGATTATTCTATGTCTAATAAGAGATTGACTGCCCTTCAATAAATTTTTGCAAATAAGAATTTTGTGGGTATATTCCCTGCAAACCCTCACGAGACACAACTCGTCCTGTAGGGTAACCTATAGGTTTAAAGGCTTGTTGCACATGCTAAGTGTAATCGCAAGTGCCCGCGAAAGTGGTACACTTTTGGTTTCTTATCTTTCTCTATCTCTCTATCTTATTGCTCGAGGACTAGCAACGCTCTGTTTGGGGGTGGTGTGATAAGCACCCAAAACTGTACATTTTATACCCCGAATAGTTGTATTTTAGTTGCTATTTCTCGACAATATGGGTCTTATGCGCTTAAATGTTTAATATGCAGGTTTAATGTACGTTGCGGTGTTCAAACGCGTATTTCAAGGCAATTGTGCATTTTATGGAGCTAAATACCAAACCCGTAACCTTACCCGAGCCTAAACCTAGCCTAAACATACCCCCGAACCCCGTGTGTGTCTAATTTGCCCTTTTATTAATTTTTTAGATTTTTAGTTTAGTCTTTTCTATTTTTAGGATTTATTTTAGAATTTTTAGATTTTATTTTCTATTTTTCCATTTTATTTTTATTAATATAATTTTATTTTATTTTGATTTTTATTAGTTTCTAGTTTTATTTTATTTTATTAAGATTTTAATTTTTAGGATTTCATTTATTTTTTTTAGTTTATTAGATTTTATATTTTTAGGACTTTAGTTTTTATTAGATTTTTCATTTTTTATTTTATTTTCTTTTGTTTTATTATTTTAGTTTTTAATAGCTTAGGATTTTATTTTTAGTTTTAATATTTTTATGATTTTTAGTTTGTTTTATTTTTCTAGTTAAATTTTATTTATTTATTTTTATTTTTAGTTTTATTAATTTTTATTGAGTCTTTTTATTATTTTTAGGGGTCCAAATTAAACACACACACACCATACCCCACACACTACTTATCCTACACCCTTACCCTTACCCTTACCCTTACCCTTACCTACACACACCCAAACTCTCACCTCACCCTCATCCTACTAACCTACACCCACACACACCATACCCCACACTTCATCTTCTTCCAACAACCCTTCTCTCTCCTCTAAACCCACAAACCTCCTTTAACCCTCCATAGCTCACCACTCACCTTCAGCACCTACCAGCCCCTCTCCCTCGCGCCCAGCCAGCCACCTGTCGACGCACTTGCTCCATTGGCGGCCATGACCCGGCGATCTCTCGTCCTGCTCGACCCACCTCCACCATCTCTCTCCCGCCGGCGACCTCGACCCATCCACCTCAGCCCATTCCCCAACCAAACCCGACCCCGTCGCCAGAACCCGGAACGCCCACCAAACCGCGACACCTCTCTCTCTCCCCGATCCAAACCGCGGACCTCCAATCCCCTTGCGCCCCTAACTCCGGCGGAAGCCTCCGACGGACTAACCATATCTCAACCCGACTCCATCTCTGCCAACCCGGACCCATTTTTGGGTCTGTCCCATTCTCTAACCCGAATCCGATCTCAAACCCCAAACCATCTCAATACCCATATCACAAAACCCATTTCAAAACCCAAAACCAAGTCACGATTTATCTCCTGCACAAGACAAACCAAGCCAAAATACAAACCAAAACCCAAAAACCCACATGTGACTAAAACTAACTTAATTCCCATTTACCCAAAATAACCCCAACACTTATTCCACATGTTCTCATCCCCATTTACCCAAACTACCCTCATGTGCACATTTAATCCAAATCAGATTTTTTCCCAAATGACCTCACACCCTCATGTGCACACATCCAAACCACATGCACTCCCTACCTTTTTACCATTATACCCCTTTGCTCCATTGCATATAAAAGAAGACCTCAAGGCCATTTGAAAAGGATCTCAAAATTAGTTTTAAGATTGGTGTGATAAAATTCTCCCCACCCCTCTATGTTGAGTATTTGCATTTTTAGCAAATACCTCAATATAGAGGTGTGTGTTGAAAATTATCTCTAGGATAAAATTCACCCCACCCATCTATTATGGATTTTTGCATTTTTAGCAATTATTTCATAATAGATTGATGTAGTGAAATTTATCCCTTATGGGAGGTAAATTCTAACCCATTACTTTATGTTGAGATTTTGCATTTTTAGCAATTATCTCAATATAAATTAATGATCTAGAATTTATTTCTTTGGGTGAATTCTAATGTACAATTTTATAATTTTAGGATTTGCATTTTTAGCAAATCTCTTTTATTATTTAATTGGCCATTATGAATTCATCCATTATCCTTTTACTTTTTAGTTTGTAATTTTTAGTTTAGATTCAATAAATACATGAGTGAGGGATTATGATTGAGTGATTTTTAATGTGTAATTGAGAGATTGTTGATGCAAATGAAGATTCCATTTCAATTCAAGGCTCAAATTGGTTTGATCTATTCCTCTCTTTTACTTTTAGTTTAATCCTCACATGCTTTCAATTATGTATCTCATATTTTTGGATGATGATTATTGAGGGCTAATCTCCCATTTATGGGATGAAATTTTGAAGCCCTCATGAGTCCAATTTAGTTAGTTTACTTTTTAGCTCAATTTTATTTACCTAATTTTTATTAGCTTTTGCATCTTAATTAGTAGTTATAAAAATTAGTATAGTTAGTTAGTTAAAATATTCCCTTGAAAAATTCATAAAAAAATAGAAAAAGTAAAAATAGAAAAAAATATAATAAAATGCAAATGAATCTATATATATGTCCTCTCCAATTTTGTGTTTCACCCTTAGATATGGATTGACTCCCTTACTTACCTCTACACTAGTTTTGTTATAATTTTGTAGGTTCAAGGGAAATTTTGATGGATAGAGAAGTTGCAACAACGACAAAATATACAAGAGAAGCAATTTTTTAGTTATCAGTTTTCCATCCTCTTATGGGGTTATTTAGGTTTTTTTATGGATTTTCGCTCTCTAGAGACATGTTTTAATCCTAATTATGGATATATGTAAATGTTATCATATTCTCAAACCGGGAGTCCCATGACTACATGGACAGTTCCTACGAGTTACATTGGTCCCATGTGCCGTGTTTATGACTTTTACGAAGTCGTTTGGGTGCTATTTGCAGTTTTCGACCTCTAGCTATAATTTTAAAGCCTAAGTCTATATATTTTAAAATTATAATAATGTAATCATAACGTTAGTCCAGTGACTACACGGTGAGTTCTACGAGTTAAATCAGTGGTCCCATGCGAGGTGTTCGTGTCCCTTACAGGGCGGGTTAGAGGTGGTTTGGGGTTTCATCCTCTAGTGGCATGTTTATAAGTATAAGTCTAGATATTTAAATACATTTATAATATTCTCAAAACGGGAGTCCTGTGACTACGTGATCAGTTCTTACGAGTTACATTGGTCCTCTAGAAATGTTTGTGCCTCTTACAGGGCCGATTGGGGGTTATTTTTTACTTTTTAGCCACTAGTGGCATGATTTTGAGCCTAAGTCTAGATATTTGCCAATTTTCATCATATTCTAAAATCGAGAGTCCTGTGACTATGTAGGTGTTCATGCCTCTTATGGAGCTGTTGGGGGTTGTTTCGGGTTTTTGCAATTTAGGGGCATGTTTTTAAGCCTAAGTCTATATATTTTTAATTTTTTCTCATATTCACAGATCGAGAGTCCCGTGACTGTGCGATGAGTTCCTAAGAGATAAATTTGTCTCGTGCGAGGTGTTTGTGGCTCTTTCTGTGACGTTTGGGGGTTGTTTTGGTTTTTTTCTCTATAGTGTCATGCTTTTAAGCCTAGTTCTAGATATTTGAATTTTGTTGTCATGTTCCCAAATCGATAGTCCCATGACTGCGTGGTAAGTTCCTACAAGTTACATTGGTGGCATGCGAGATGTTCATGCCTCTTACGGGGTCATTTGAGAATTGTTTTGAATTGTCACCCTCAAGCTGCATCTTTTTAAGCCTAAGCCTGGATATTTTCAAATTTTCATCACACTCTCATATCTAGAGTCTCATAAATACGCAGTCAGTTCCTACTAGTTACATTGGTCCCACGTAAGGTGCTTATAACTTATTAGGAGTTGTATTGGGCTTTTTCACTATATTGGCATATTTTTAAGCCTATGTCTAATATTTGTAAATTTTTATCATATTTTCTAACTAGGAATCCCGTGATAACTCTATCAGTTTTTACGAATTACATTTGTCACCAACGAGGAGTCGTGCCTCAAACGAGGTTGCTTGGTGTTATTACTAGTTTTCACCCTCTAATGACATGTTTTAAGACTAAGTCTACCTTATTTTTAAAAAAATCATATTTTCAAATCGGGAGTCATGTGATTACGCATTCAGTTTATATGAGTTACATAGGTCCCATGCGAGGTGTTCGTACCTCTAATAGGGTCGTTTGGGGTCTGCTATGAGTTTTCATCATCTAATAGCATGGATTAAAGCCTAGTTCTATATATTTGAAAATACTGATATAAACGAAGAGTTATGTGACTACACGGTCAATTCCTGGAAGTTACGTTTGTACCGTGCGAGGTTTTGGTGCCTCTTATGGGGTCACTTGGGGTCTCTTTTAGGTTTTAACCCTCTAGCAACATGTTTTTAATCTTAAGTCTATATTTTTTTCAAATTGTCATCATATTATCAAATTCAGATTCCGGTGACAACGCAGTCAGTTCTTGTGAGTTACATTGGTCCCATGCGATGCGTGCCTTAAATAGTGTTGTTTTTTTTTTTTTTGGGTTTTGGCCCTATGGTGGCATGTTTTTAATCCCAAGTCAAAATATTTTTAAAATTTTCCTCATATTCTCAAACCATGAATACCGTGACTGCATATCCAGTTCCTACGAGTTACATTGGTCTCGTGTGACATGTTCGTGGCTTTTGCGAGGCGGTTTTGGGGATGTTTTGAATTTTTTACCTCTAGAGGCATATTTTTATGCCTAAGTCCAGATAGTTTCAAATTTTATTCATATAATGAAATCAGGAGTCTAGTGACTACGCAGTGAGTACTTACGAATTAAATTGGTCTCGTGCGAGGTGTTCATACGTCTTATTGGGCTAATTAGGGGTGGTTAGGTGTTTTTGCCCTCTATCGGCATGCTTTTAAGCCTAAGTATAGATACTCAAAAATGTGCATCCTATTCTCAAAATGGAAGTCCTCCAAATATGCTATCAGTTTTTAGTAGTTACATTCACCCCGTGTGAGTGTTTATGCCTCTTTTGGGGCCGTTTGGCGATTATTTTGGGATTTCCACCTCAAGTGGCCTATTTTAAAGCTAAAGTCCAGATATTTTAAAATTATGACCATATTCTCAATCTGGTAGTCCTGTGGCTACATAATCAATTATTTGGAGTTACATTAGTCCCGTGCAAGTTGTTCGTTCCCCTTATGGAGTCGTTGGAGGCTGTTATGGGTTTTTGCCTTTTAGCGGCATTTTTATAAGCCTAAGTCTAGATATTTGTATATTTTCATCATATTCTAAAATCAGGTGTCTCATGACTATGTGGTGAGTTCCTACGAGTTACATTGGTCCCGTTTGAGGTGTTCATGCTTCTTATGGGGTTGTTTAGGGTTATTTTTGGTTTTTTCCCTATAGCGGAATGTTGTTAAGCCTAAGTCTATTTATTTGAAAATTTCCATGATATTCTCAAACCTAGAGTCCAATGACTATGTGGTCAGTCCTACGAATTAAATTGGTCCCCTGCGAGGAGTTCATGCCTCTAATAGGGCTATTTGGAGGTGGTTTGGGGATTTTTCCCTCTAGCGGCCTGTCTCTAAGACTAAGTCTACATTTTGAAAAATATTGTTGTATTCTCAAATCAGAAGTCCGGTGGCTACGTGATCAGTTCTTATGAATTAAATTTCTAGTGCGAGTGTTCGTACCTCTTATGGGGCCATTTTGGGGGCTATTTTGGGTTCTTACACTCTAGTAGCATGCTTTTAAGTCTAATTTCAAATATTTTAAAATAATTGATATATTATCAAATTGGGAGTCCCATGACTATGCGATCAGTTCTTATGAGTTACATTGGTCCGATGTGAGGTGCTCTTGCCTCTCACGGCACTGTTTGGGGGATGTTATTGGTTGTTACCCCATAACAACATGTTTTTAAGCCTAATGAAGATATCTAAAAAATTTATCATATTCTCAAACAACGTGTATTGCAACTACACGGTTAGTTCCTATGAGTTACATTGGTCCCGAGTGAGGTGTTCGTGCCTCTTGTGAGGTCGTTTGGGGGTTGTTTTTTGTTGTCACCCTCTAGTGGCATGTTTTTAAGCCTAAGTCTAGATATTTGTAAGTTTTCATGATTTTCGTAAAGTAAGAGTTGTGTGTGCCTTTACGGGGCCGTTTGGGGGTTATTTTGGGGTTTTGCCCACTAGAAGCATGTTTTTAAGCCTAAGTCTAAATATTTGAAAATTTTCATCATATTCTCAAACTGGGAGTCCTATGACTATGTAGTCAATTTCAACAAGCTATATGGTCTCCTGCGAGGTGCTCGTGCCTCTTACGGAGCCATTTCTGGGGATTTGTGGGATTTCTCCCTCTAGAGGCACGTTTTTGTTCCTAAGTCTATATTTTTGTAGGATTTCGTCATATTCTCAAATAGAGAGTCTTATGTCTATGCATTCAGTTCCTACGAGTTATATTGGTCCCGTGTAAGGTGTCTACGCATCTTAAAGGGCCGTTTCGGAGTTGTTTCGGGTTTTCACCCTCTAGTGGCATGTTTTAATCCTAATTTTAGATATTTTCATCATATTCTCAAACAAGTATTCTCATGACTATGTGGTCGATTCCTATGAGTTACATTGGTCATATGTGATGTGTATGTGCCTCTTACGGGATCGTTTGAGGCCAATTTTTGGTTTGTTCCTTCTAGCAGCATGTTTTTAAGCCTAAGTGTAGATATTTATAATTTTTTGTAATATTCTCAAATCGAACCTCTCGTGACTGCGGTTGGTTCCTATGAGTTACATTTCTTTGCGAGGTGTCGTTCCATTAATGGGGCCATTTGGGGGTTGTTATGTATTTTCTCCCTCTAACTGCATGTTTTTAACTCTACGTCTAGATATTTGTAAATTTTCATCCTATATTTAAACCCAGAGTCTCGTGACTGTGCCATGAGTTCCTATGAGTTAAATTAGTCCTGTGCAAGGTGTTTGTGCCTTTAATAGCCTGCTTGGGGGTAGTTTTGAGAGTAAGTCTATATATTTAAAAAAATAATCATATTCTCAAACCGAAAGTTTGTGACTATGTGATTAGTACTCATGAGTTACATTGGTTATGTACGAGTCTTTGGGACTTTAACGGGGCCTTTTGGGTCTATTTTGGGTTTCTTCCCTCCACCAGAATTTTAAGCCAACTTTTAGATACTTCCAAATTTTCGTCATATTCTCAAATTGGGAGTCCACTTACTATGTAATCTGGTGGGATTCCACTAACTATGCCATTTTGGGTTTTCGCACACTGGGGGCATGTTTTTAATCAAAAATCTAGATATTTGAAAAAATGTTTAACATATTCTTAAAGTGGGAGTACCATGTGAGGTGTCCGTAGTTCTTACGAGGTCGTTTGAAGGTTTTTTTGTTGTCACCCTCTAGTGGTGTGCTTTTAAGCAAACGTCTATATATATACAAGTTTTTATTATTTATTTAAAATGGGAGTTCCATGACTATGCAATTAGTTCCTACGATCCGTTTGAGGGATCTTTTAGGTTTTTGCCATCTAGCGGCATGTTTTTAACCCTAAGCCTAGATATTTGCAATTTTTTAGCATATTCTTAAATCGAAAATTCGGTGAATAAGTGGCCATGTCCTTCGAGTTACATTGGTCCCGTGTCAGGTGTTTGTGCCTCCAATGAGGCCATTTAGGGGTTGTTTTAGGTTTTCTCCCTCTAGCGGCGTGTTTTTAAGACTAAGTCTAGATATTTTCAACTATTCACCATAAAGTCAAACTGGTAATTCAATGACTACACAGTAAGTTCCAATGCGTTAAATTTGTCCCGTGTGAGGTGATTGTGCCTCTTACGAGACTATTTGGGTGTAGTTCGGGGTTTTCACCCTCTAGCGACATGTTTTCAAACCTATGTCTAGATATTTAAAAAAACTCATCATATTATAAAATCGGGAGTCCCATGACTACGCAATCAGTTCTTATGAGTCACATTGGTCATCTGTGAGTGTTCTTACACTTTACCTAGTCATTTGGGGTTGTTTTGGGTTTTTTCCCTCTTGAAGTATTCTTTAAGCCTAATTCTAGATTTTTGAAAATTTTCATTTTATTCTCAAGTCGAGAGTCTCGCGACTACGTGGTCAGTTCGTGGGAGTTATATTGGTCCTGTGCGAGGTGTTCGTACCTCTCACAAGGTCTTTGGGGGGTTATTTTGGATTTTCTCCCTTTAGCGACATGTTTTTAAGATTAATTCTATATATTTGTAAATTTTCATCATAATCTCATATTAGGAGTCCTGTGACTATGCGATTAGTTCCTCTGAGTTATATTGGTCATGTGCAAGGTTTTTGTGCCTCTTACGAGGCTGTTTCAAGAACTATTTTGAGTTTTATCCCTCTAGCAACATGTTTTTAAGTCTAATACTCAATATTTGAAAATTTTCATCATATTTCTAAATAGAGAGTCTCATGACTACGCGGTCAGTTCCTATGAGTTCCGTTAGTCTCGCGTGAGGGGTTTGTTACTCTAACAAGGTTGTTTAGGGAATATTTATGGTTTTGACCCTCAAGGGGCATGTTTTTGAGGCACAGTTTAGATCATTTGCAAACTTTTATCATATTATTAAATCGAGAGTCCTGTGACTATGCGGTTAGTTCGTATGAGTTACAGTGATTCCGTACGAGGTGTTTGTACCACTTACAAGACCATTTGGGACTATTTTTTATTGTTTCGCTCTAGTAGAATTTTTTTAAGCCTGGGCCTAGATATTTGCAAGTTTTTATCATTTCCTCAAACTGGGAGCTTTGTGACTAATCGATGAGTTACATTTCTTTGCGAGGTGTCGTGCCATTAACGGGGCCATTTGGGGGTTGTTATGTGTTTTCACCCTCTAACTGCATGTTTTTAACTCTAAGTCTAGATATTTGGAAATTTTCATCCTATAATTAAACCCAGAGTCTCGTAACTATGCCATGAGTTCCTACGAGTTAAATTAGTCCTGTGTAAGGTGTTTGTGCCTTTAATAGGCCCGCTTGGGGGTAGTTTTGAGTGTAAGTCTATATATGTAAAAAAAATAATCATATTCTAAAACTGAAAGACTGTGACTATGTGATTAGTACTCATGAGTTACATTGGTTATGTGCGAGTCTTTGGGCCTCTAACGGGGCCTTTTGGGGATATTTTGGGTTTCTTCCCTCCAGCAGTATTTTAAGCCAACTTTTAGATACTTCCAATTTTTCGTCATAATCTCAAATTGGGAGTCCACTAACTATGCAGTCTGGTGGGATTCCACTAACTATGTTGTTTTGGGTTGTCTCACACTGGGGGCATGTTTTTAATCAAAAATCTAGATATTTGAAAAAATGTTTATTGTATTCTTAAACTGGGAGTCCCGTGTGAGGTGTCCGTAGTTCTTACGAGGCCGTTTGAAGGTTTTTTTGTTGTCACCCTCTAGTGGTGTGCTTATAAGCATACTTCTATATATATGCAAGTTTGTATTATTTATTTAAAATTGGAGTTCCGTGATTATGCAATTAGTTCCTACGAGCTACATAGGTCATGTACGACGTGTCTTTCCTTTAACGAGGTCATTTGGGGGTTAATATGGGTTTTCACCCTCTATTGGCATGTTTTTAAGCCTAGTGTATATAATTTGTAAATTTTGTTATATCCACATACCAGGAGACGCGTGACTACACGACTAATTTTTTAAGTTACTTGGGTCTTGTGCGAGGTGTTCGCTCTCTCACGAGGCCGTTTGATGGATATTATGGATTTTCACCCTCTTGCAGTATGGTTTTAAGCCTAAGTCTAGATATTTTCTAAATTTCATTCTTTTCTCAAACTGTCTATGCGGTTAGTTCTTATGTGTTACATCATCCCGTGTAAGGTGTTTATGCTTCTATTAGGGTTATTTTTTATTTTTTTTAGGTTTTCGCCTTCTAACGGTCCCGTGCAAGGTGTTCGTGCCTCTTACAGGGTTGTTTAGGCACAATTATATGTTTTCTCCATCTAGCATCATATTTTCAAGCCTACGGAAATATATTTGAATTTTGTTTATCATATTATCAAACTAGGAGTACCATGATTATTCGATTAGTTCTTTTAAGTAACATTGATCCCGTGTAAGGTGTACGTGCCTCTTATAGGGCCGTTTCAGAGTTATTTTTTGGTTTTGGCCCTCTAGTAGCATGTTTATGACTAAGTCTAGATATTTACAAATTTTCATCATATTACTGAATCCGAAGTCTCGTGACTATGTCGTCAGTTCTGATGAGTTACATTGGTCCCTTGCGAGATGTTCGTGACTCTAATCGAGCCATTTTGTGGTAGTTTTTGGGTTTTCTTCCTCTAGTAGCATGTCTATAAGCCTAAGACGAGAAAATTTCAAAATTTTATCATATTCTCAAATCGTGACTCCTGTGACTAAGGCGACGATTCTTGCAAGTTACGTTGGTCCCGTGCGAGAGTTCGTGCCTCTCATGATGCCATTTGAGGGATCTTTTAGGTTTTTTCCATCTAACCGCATGTTTTTAAGCATAAGCCTAGATATTTGCAATTTTTTAGCATATTCTTAAATCATAAATTCAGTGAATAAGTGGCCATATCCTCCGAGTTACATTGGTCCCGTGCCAGGTATTCGTGTCTCCAATGAGGCCATTTAGGGGTTGTTTTAGGTTTTCTCCCTCTAACGGCGTGTTTTTAAGACTAAGTCTAGATATTTTCAAATATTCACCATAAAGTCAAGCCGGTAATTCAATGACTAGACAGTAAGTTCCAACGCGTTAAATTTGTCCCATGTGAGGTGATTGTGCCTCTTACGAGGCTTTTTGGGTGTGGTTTGGGGTTTCACCCTCTAGCGACATGTTTTCAAACCTAAGTCTAGATATTTAAAAAAACTCATCATATTATAAAATCGGGAGTTCCATTACTACGCGATCAGTTCTTATGAGTCACGTTGGTCATCTGTGAGTGTTCTTACACTTTACCTATTCATTTGGGGTTGTTTTGGGTTTTTTCCGTCTTGAAATATTTTTTAAGCCTAACTCTAGATTTTTGAAAATTTTCATTATATTCTCAAGTCGAGAGTCTCGCGACTACGTGGTCAGATTGGGGGAGTTATATTGGTCATGTGTGAGGTGTTCGTACCTCTCACAAGGACTTTGGGGGTTATTTTTAATTTTCTCCCTTTAGCGACATGTTTTTAAGATTAATTCTATATATTTGTAAATTTTCATCATAATCTCATATTAGGAGTCCTGTGACTATGCGATTAGTTCCTCTGAGTTATATTGGTCATGTGTGAGGTTTTCGTGCCTCTTATGAGGCTGTTTCGAGAACTATTTTGAGTTTTATCCCTTTAGCAACATGTTTTTAAGTCTAATACTCAATATTTGAAAATTTTCATCATATTCTTAAATTGAGAGTCTCATGACTACGCGGTCAGTTCCTATGAGTTCCGTTAGTCTCGCGCGAGGGGTTTGTTACTCTAACAGGATTGTTCAGGGAATCTTTATGGTTTTCACCCTCTAGCGGCATGTTTTTGAGCCAAAGGTTTGATAATTTGCAAACTTTTATCATATTCGAGAGTGACTATGCGGTTAGTTCGTACGAAATACACTGATTCCGTACGAGGTGTTTGTACCACTTACGAGACCATTTGGGACTATTTTTTTTTGTCTCCCTCTAGGAGAATTTTTTTAAGCTTGGGCCTAGATATTTGCAAGTTTTCATCATTATCTCAAACTGGGAGTTTTGCGACTAAGCGATGAGTTCCTACAAGTTACATTGGCCATATTCAAGTGTCCGTGCCTCTAACGGGGCCTTTTGGGGGTTGTTCTGGATTTTCACCCTCTAGGGGCATGTTTTTATGCCTCCAGTCGAGATATTTACAAATTTTAATCATATTATAGAATCAGGAGTCTCATAACTATGCGATCAATTTTTGCAATTTACATTGGTCCCATGCGAGGTGTGCGTGCCTCTTACGGAGATGTTATTAGTTTTCGACCTGTAGCAACATGTTTAAATTGTAAATTTAGATATTTGGTAATTTTCATCATATTCTAAAACTAGGATTACCATTATTACGCGGCCAGTTCCTGTGAGTGACATTAGGCACACGCGAGGTGTTTGTACCTTTTATGGGGGCATTTGGGTGTTGTTTTGGTTTTTCATCTTCTAGCGGCATGTTTTAAGCCTAAGTATAGATATTTTGAAATTTTGGTCATATTTTCAAATTGGGAGTCCCTTGACTACAGTGTCAGTTCCTACGAGTGATAATAGTCCCGTGCGACGTATTATCCATTATCGGGTCATTGGAGAATGGTTATGGGTTGTAATACCCCGTATTTTTTTTACTTTTAAATTGGGGATTTATTAAATTTAATTAAGATAAATTAATTTAATATTAATTCAAAAATTCATTTTAAATATTCACTAGCGTGAGGAGAGTTAGTAATTATTGGCAATTTGTTGAATATTACTTAATGGGTAAAGTAATATGTAGAATTGAATTTATTAAAATTGTCACGAGTGATTAATATGACAATGATGGAAATTAAGTCGAGACGCACCTATGTCGTGTCGGGACTAAAGTATTATAATAAAAAGTGAATAAATTATAAGTCACCCATATGGTCATTTCGAGGGCATCAACGTGTTCGGAAGGATCGAGATAGTCAAAAAAGTGTACCCAGGGATTTAGTTTGGGTCTCGGGGCATTTTTAGGCCTAATCGGTATCCCGGGACGATTTGGTCATTTCCCATTTTCAGCCTTAGTTAATGACGAAAATTAAGATTTAATATCAAATGCTAGGAGATCCCTCTAGGATTAACATTCTCAAAAGTCTAGAACGGCAGTGAGAGGAAAAAAGGAGAAAAGTCTTCCAAGAATCCAAGGCCAAGAACCAACCCAATTGCACCACCACCACCAAAACGTAGATCGGAGCGAGGGGATCAAGCCTATACCTTTCAAACTCGTGGAATCAGACTTACTATCTTAAGGCAAGTAATTTTCTTGTTGATTTCTAGTGGATAATTCAATCATGTTAAAATAGGATTAAATAGTATATGTCTATTCGAAGAATTTGATGATTTAGGGAATTTAAATCACATGCTTTAGAAGAAATAAGTATATTCTAGAAAATCTTATCATATGTAGAGGATTACCCACGAAATTGTAATGGTTTAGAAGAGAGAAATATGGAAAAAGAATTAGAAGATTGGAAATTATAATGAAACTAGGGTTCTTGATAAATATTAAGAATTGGGCCTTTAATCCTATACTTTTGATGAAATTCGTACATGCTTTACGTAGAAAATCATGTAGGTAGGTCAATATAACTATTAGATTAATTGGTTGGGAGTTTGGGACTCAATTATGGAGTTTTGGTTGATTTTGATGAAGGAAACTTGTAGTTAACAATGGCATAATTCAGAATACCTGTTTGATCGATCGATCGATCGACCCCTCCTGGAAACTGCATGTTTTTTCTCTTTTTATTTAATTTGGATAAAATACGTAGGAACCCTTGAATATCATTTAAAGAGTATAATGGGTCATGAAGAGGACCAGTAGGGTCTAAGTAGATTCCGTTGAATGAAATTTCATATGGGATGTAATCGTGGGTTAACGGGGGTTGACACATATTGGAAATCGTGCGTACCTTAACTAAGGACTTGAGAGATTTGTGAATGACTTAGACCATTATGTTTGAGAGGGTATACCTACTAAATTTACCTTTAGGAAGTGAGAATACTTCGAGGGACGAGAAGCAATTACGAAATGATTATAAATGAGAATAAAAAGAAATGAGTTCTTTATGCGTAAAGATTGGGTAAATTGTATTACGTACGGTTAAAAATATTATTATGGGTTGTGGGCGAACCTAATTGCAAAATGTGAATGTTGATATATATGACCGAGTGCATGTGTATGTATATATTTTATATTTGTGTATAATCATACCCGTGCTACTTGCTATCACGGAGGTTGCCGCGCCGGGACAGTCTTATCTCGATGGGACCTTTACGAGGGATACTGACTTGTACCCTAGAACATAGGACTCCTTGATACAGCCTATCTGAGAATGATAGTCAGATGGTCCTAAGAGATGTGAGGGGTATGTGTTGACCTCTTACTGACTTGGAACTATGCTTCGCCTCCATTTTGTGTGTATTGTGTTAATACAGTTCGAGAGTGATTTCGAACTAGTATTTCTCTTAGTACGAGAGATATGGGGACTTGAATAGCAGAGTATGCTAGCACCATAGATTTTATGTGGGGTGTCGATAGTATATATATTATATGAGTGATTAATATATATACGTATATATATGGAATTCTTCTACTATACGTATGAGTAGATAAATATTGAATAAATGCTCCAAAATTATAGTAAGTGTTCGGGAACTTTATAACAGTACTGAGAAATACAAAGTAACGTAAGAAATCATTAAGAGATTGACCTCCAAACTAAAATCATAGTCTTATGACTTCTCGAAGTAAAAATTTATGAGAGATGAGTTAGACAGACTTATGAGGCATTTAGTAGTACGTTAGGCATGCACACTAGATGAGATGTGAGAATTCCCAAGAGAGTGTCGATTGCTAACATGGATTTCTTATCAATTAGTGAGCATTTAATTACTTGCTAAAACACTTTTTAAAGCTATTTTTACACTCGGTCTCTGACCCATTTCCTATCATCTTCTCTATCTTGTATATATATGTATACATTATAGGTGCCCAACCACAGAGGCGCCAGGAGTAGGAAACTTGGACTGGACGTGCTGCAACTTATGTGGGAGTTGCAGGTCTTTGCAGTAGACGACCTCACCTTTGATTTCGTTCATGTTTTAGTTCCTTAGTAGACACGGCATGTGTCACCCATTTCCTATTTTTCTGTTTAGATTTATTATAGATTCAGTATTCATTTATGATTCCAGTATTCAGTACTTTTGTGGGATTTATTTCTTTGTCATGTGGACTTACGATATGGATACTTTCTTGGTTTGAGTAATCTAGTTGACATTCTTATGCATGGTTGTTTTAAATTTATCTCGTGTACTATTCATGTTGGGTTATATTCCAAAAAGGTTTTCGATATGAAATTTAATAAATAAATATAATTATATATTATTTTGACACTTAGCTTAATTACTTAGGGTGTTTAAATTGGAAAATTTTCTTTTGCGACAGTGATGCTAAGAATGAACCAACTGTTCACCTGAATTTAATTTAATAAAGGACTGATCACCCGGAATTTAATTAGGTGGGGTGTCACATGGGCTTTCGCCCTCTGGTGGCATGTTTTTCATCCTAAATCTAGATATTTGAAAAATTGTCATATTATCTTGAGTTATCAAATCAAGAGTCCCATGAATACGCAAGCTATTCCAGTGAATTAAAATCGTCTCGTGCGAGGTGTTCATGCCTTTTATGGGCCATTTGGGATCTATTTTGTGTTTTGGCCCTCTAGCAACATGTATTTAAGCATAAGTCTAGATATTTATAAATTTTCATCATATTCCTAAATTAGGAGTCCTGTGAATATGCGCTCAGTTCCGATGAGTTACATTGGTCCCGTACTAGGTGTTCATTCCTCTAAAAGGTCCATTGAGGGGGATGTTTTGTATTTTCTCCCTCTAGCGGCAAGTTTATAAGCCTAAGTATAGATAATTTACAAAATTTCTTTTTATTCTCTAACCGAGATTCCCATGACTACGTGGTGAGTTCTTACCATTTACAATGGTCCCGTGCGAGGTTTTTATGCTACTGAGGGGCAATGTAAGGGGTTTTATGGCTTTTTTCCCTCCATAAAAATGTTCATAAGCCTAACTCTAGATATTTTCAAGTTTTCATTATGTTCTCAAACCGGGAGTCCTTTGACTTTGTGGTAAGTTCTTAAGAGTTACATTGGACATGTGTGAGGTGTTCGTGCCTATAATGGAGTCATTTAGGGGATTTTTTGAGTTTTCTCCCAAGTATATTCATTTAGAAATTTTCATGATATTTTTTAATTAGGAGTCTGATGACTATTCGGTTAGTTTATACGAGTTACATTGGTCCCGTGCGAGGTGTTCATGCCTCTTACGGGGATGTTTGGGGGATTTTTTGGGTTATCATCCTCTTGCGGTATGTTTTTAAGCCTATATAATTTCAATTTTTTGTCATATTCTCAATTGGAGTCCCGTGACTATGCGATAAGATCCTAAGAGTTACATTGGTCCCGTGCAAAAGGTTCATGCCTCTTACGGGAACGTTTAGGGGTTGTTTTGGGTTGTTTCTCTCTAACGGCATGTTTTTTAAGTCTAAGTCCAGCTATTTGCAAGTTTTCTGTATATTCTTAAATTAGGATTCCTTTAACTACGCAGTCTATCCCTATAAGTTACATTAGTCCGGTGCGAACTATTAGTGCCTCTTACGAGGCCATTTGGGGGACTACTTTGTGTTTTTGCTCTGTTGAAATATGTTTTTAATCCTAATTCTAGATTTTCAATATTTTTGTCATTTTTCAGACCAGGAGTCTCATGACTATGTAGTCAGTTCCTACGAGTTATATTGGTTCCTACGAGATGTATGTGCCACTTATGGGTCCATTTTAGGGGTGCTCTTTCTAGCGATATGCTTTTAAGGATAAGTCTCTACATTTCCAAATATTTTTCATATTCTCAAACCGGAGTCCTGTGACTACGCGGCCATTTTCTATTGAGTGATATAGTCCCGTGTGAGGTGTTCGTTCTTTTATGGAGCTATTTTGTGTTATCACCCTCTAACGACATGTTTTCAAGCCCAATTCTAGATATTTACAAATTTTTGCCATATTATAAAAATGGGAGTTCCATGATTACGCGATCAGTTCCTATGAGGTACATTGGTCTCATGCCATCCTGGTAACTTCATAAATCATATTCAACATTCATAATTCAATCTCAACATTCATAAATCAATATAAACATTCACAAATCAATCTAAACATTCACAAATTAAACTAAAGCACTAATATAGCGCCAATATCATAATAGGATACAATTTGGATACAAATGGTATTGTTCAAGGTCCAATAGAATAGTAGGTTACAAATATGATTGTCAATGGAAAAATAATGTTTTGATACATAATTTTTCTCTAAATGAACAAAAGTTCCTTCAAATTAGGATTGTCATTATATATAGGTTGAAACTTTTTAAGAGCCTTTAATGCATTTGCTTAAGTACTCGTACCCTTTGGTGCACGCATAACATTAAACCAATTCCATCATTTATTAACTTTGAGTGGAATACCTTCTTTACATTTTAAAAGGAATAAATAAAAGACTCGTTTATTATGCCATCTTTACTCTTCATCTTTGATAAATCAATCATGATAAGGTTTATGTCAAGATTAACTTCACAGACATTCATACTCCTACACTTTCACTGTAACTTTTTATTTTTATCGCTTCTGCTAGAGATATTGGTAATTAAGGAAGAAATTGAAATTCTGCTATTTTGAATCAAAAGTTTTTCCTCACACAAATATGAAACGAAATAAAAACCGTTGGGGAGGAATTTCTTGAAACTCTTTTGTACAAAATTTGGGAATTTTTGCTAGGAGAGCAAGCCTTAAAAGATATTACCCCTTTATAGAAGATCAATTTATTAACGAATTTGTATGAAGTCAAGTTTTTACCACACATGAATAAATAACCTCTAGGGGTGCAACTGGTACGGGTTTTTACAGTACCGTACCACTTTGGTCCGACAAAAATGATTTTGGTTTCATATTATGAAATACCGAAAATTGATTTTACCGAAACCGAAAATATCGTAAAAAAATTGGTTGGTTTTGGTTTTTAGATATAAAAAACTGATTTACCAAATTTACCGTACCGAATTTATCGAATTTATCGTACCGAAATACCATACCGAACTTACCGCATATTACCATATTAATTACCAAAGAAAATATTTTAAAACATGTACATACCCAAATATAAAAACCATTCATTTTTTTAAACTCATCTCATCCATTAATTTCCCTCATAAAAGCCACAAAACCCTAAACTCAAACACAACACAACATATCAACAGCTGCACACACGAGTTAGACAACTGAACAAATAAACCAAGAATCTCTCCATCTTTGGACAAGGTAACTCTTCTTCTTGGTCATTTTTTATTTCTGATTCACCTTGTGTTTATTTCTTGTCCCCTCTTTTTTTTCTGATTCATTCACCGGAGTTGCTGTTGCGTTTTGCCTTGTCCCGATTTTTTTCTTTTTTGCGTTTGTCCGAGTTGTTGTTGTGTTAAACCCCTATTATTATTTTCATTTCACCTATTCCGTTGATTCGTCCACCTGTTGCGTTCTCCCTGTTTGTGTATGTATATGTAGAGAACTAAAGTAAGAGACAGCAGTCTTAGTTCTCCTTGTTTGTGTATGTATATGTAGAGAAATAAAGTAAGAGATAATTGCGTTCCACCTGTATGTATATGCGTTCTCCCTGTTTGCGTTCCACCTGTATGTAAATTTTTTTACTGTTTTAGATCCTACCAACAATATTTAGTTACGGGTGCTATAAAGCATTGATAGTAAAAATAATTCTATAAAGATTCTCAGCTATATAACATTGTTAGTAAGCCAACATTCAATATTCTTAAAACTTCAAATTTTAGACTATCAATAATTTCAATTTTTTTCATTATACAAAATGGTTCATTTCAATTTTTTTATGCAGTTTGGTTTTATAGTCTTTTTTTTTATTTTTTTTTCATTATACAAATTGGTGCGGATTAATCTACATTGATCTTTTGAAAAATGAGGTATTTCTTGTAGTTGTTGCGTTACGTGTAGGTATATTGTTATTTTTAAAGGTTGTTCTAAGGCTACTATAAGGTTGTTTTAGGGTTGTTTTTCAAGGCCATTAAGTGTTGTTTTTGTACTATTTAGTGTTGTTTTTTCTTATTATTTAGTGTTATTTTTAATGTTATTTTTAGTGCAGTTTTAATGTTGTTTTTAGTGTTGTTTTAATGCTATTTTTAGTGTTGTTTTGGTGCTACCAGATTTACCAAATGCATAAACCGAATTGAAATCGAAATTACCGAGAAAAAATCATAATTATGATTCCAGAAAAAAACCAAAAGTACCGGGAAAAGACCGAATTGAAAACGAAATTACCGAAACCAAAAAAATCCAAAAATACCGAAAAACCAACCGGTTTGGTTTTGGTTTTTTTTTTATGTACCAAGTGGTCAATTTGTACGTTACAGTTTTACCATTTAGATTTTGGTTTTGGTATTGGTAAAGATTCATTACCGACTATACCATACCGGTTGCACCCCTAATAACCTCATATACAAGAGGTGGAAATTACCTCTTTGAACATCCATGCCCTTAAAATATTCGTTGTGCAATCTCTGCTCTAATTTTGGGAAATTTCTTTTTCATACTTCCTAAAAGTAAATTATATAGTTTGGATCATAATATAGAGAATACATATAATCAAACAAGAACAAATTGATTAATTATGTAGCTACTTATTCTCTCCAAACTTCATTTTCATCTTGCGATTCGAAAACAAAATGATCTTCTTGATCGTATTATATATTAGTGAGTCTTACCTCTTTAGGGTTCCCAAAAATAAATTCATCCTCAAAATCATCAAGTTTTATGATCACTCATTCTCCATGAGGAATGAACCTCCTCAGATCTTTCTCTGGCATATGTTCCCCAATGTATAGGGATGATTTCGCAATTATATGTTCTTCAATGATTGTCCCTCCAATATACCGTGTATTATTAATGTAATCTTTGAAGGTTTTCATCAAGAACTCAAAAGAATATATACATATATACCAAATGGGACCACAAAATAAATTCATGTTACATAAATGCACATGAAGGGGGATGTTGATATCGAAGAACGATAAAGAAAAATATTTATCAAATACACAGATTGCCTTAGCTAAAGTTGATTTTGCAGCTTTAATGTTCTTTTTGTTTACCACTTTTGCACAAACTAAGATAAAGCACAAAATTATTTGCATAATTTTCAAACAGATATATTTGTGCTCAGAGAAGCAATGCATAAACAAGAGAGATATTAATTAAATGATGACGAGGTAGTCGTGAGAATTGCAGTGTTTCAGGTCATTTGTTTGGTAGCTTAATGCCTTTTACAAGTTACTTGAATAACCAGCCAGAGTCTTCAAGTTGAACAACATGCCTAAGACGATATTTTTCTCACTATTGGTCAAAGTGAAATCAGCTGAGGAATATAAATTCTTTATGTTGTAGGATATTTTTTTAACAATAATTTCTTCTTTATTTTCAACTTCAGTAGATTGCGACACTCTCACCCTCCATGTTTTGAATGAGATCCACTCAAACATGTTCCCATCAGATGATCCACAATTTTTTTCTCAGTGTGCCTCATATTAATTACATGCCTTATACGATGATATTTCTAATACGACATGTAAAAAATTTATGATCAGAACCATGCTTTCATTTTACTAGGGTCGTTTGCATCCTCCCTAGTTTTATGCTTCATGTTTACAAATTGAGGGTGTTTTCTTACATATGTTTTCCCCACAGTCGTATCCTTAACCTTTTCCTCAATCTGTTGACTAGAAAGACGAGCAGATTATGTCCTACGCTCGTGATGGGCAGGCAAAAAGTTAGACTTTTTATTCCTAAAAGGGTGACTAGTTAGAAGAAATCTATGATGAACCGTATGACTCATCTTGCCACTATGATGTAGCCAAGTGGCTTCAATTTTCTCCCCACATATGGGACATCCATAATAACTATAAACATTGGAACCAGAAAAGGTGCCATAAGCAAAAAGGTCATGGATTGCCCATATTACCAATGCTTTAGGTGGGAACTCTTCACCCTTATGAAAGTTAAACGTCTTAATGCCTTTATACCACAACTCTTTATCTTCATTGATTAATGGGGATAAGAAAATATCAATATCACCGTCGTGAGACTTTGTCTCAAGTATCAATAAGGACACTAATGTAATATCCTTTCTCATGTATATTCTTGAATGGCGCGCCATAAGAACTGGACAATAACTCTAATTAGTTCTTAAATTACGAAAAAAGGTTAAACCCATTGGTTGATAATGGGTGGTGCCTTTGCAAATTCATAGTTTCGTTCATTTCAAAGTTATCGCGTGAGTGAATTAACCAGATAACACATGGTATTTCAATCCATTTTGCATCGAGCGTGCCATATCATTTCCTCTACTATCCACAGTACAGTGAAATATGGTTTTAACCGTGGCCCGAGGGTGAAATACTTCAAAACTTTTTGTGGAATTTGTGAGAACTTATGATATTTTGCAATCTTGTCTTATCCATTCTCACAAGACACATATCTAGGATCACTGCATATACACTACACAAAATCTGCCCATTTGTCAAGGTCATTGACCTTGACAAATCCAACTTGTCAAGGTCAATGACCGTAACATTTCGAGGCGAGATAACTTTTTTTGTCACGGTCGTGTCAAGGTCAGTGACCGTGACACGTTTGTCATGGTTATAAACCGTGACAAAGCCGTGACCCTTTTTTAAAAAATTGTCACGGTCAATGACCGTGACAATTCTGGGCAGAATTTAAAAAAAATCTGTTGGGCAGTATGGCCACTGCCACTGCCCAGCAGTATATTTGTACCTGTTATAGCAACGTTGTACCTGTTCCAAACATCATATATCCAACACAAACTAAAGATAATGCAAATATATATTCATGACGAGATAATCCAAATATTCAAAGTAAAAATAATATACATGACGATATAATCCAAATATAATTAAAATGGACAAACTTAAAAATAAAGTTACTACATGTCTTGGATAAAACTGAGGAGGTGAGTAGGCCACACGACATACGAATTAACGCACCCACTAATATACGTCGTGCCGCATTGTTCGCGCAACCACAATAGGGAGTTCTCTTTCCCGGGTATGACATGCGTGACGTGCACCCTGGACTCCATCTCTTGAAGCACGCGTCCATGGACTATTCCACCCTCGACGATATTCGGGTCCCTCAACCCCCGCCCTATCCGCTGGCCATCAAATACGTCCAATATGAACACGCTCGGCCAACCAAGTGTCGACAATGGTCTGTTGAAGGGCGCCAAATAGGGAAGTGGATCGTTGAAGTACGAACGTATCGATGATGATGCAGGCGAGGTCCACATCCTCGTCATCCTGCGCCTCGTCCTCCCGCACCTCCTCCTCCACCGCCTTCTCCTTCTCCTTACCTTTCCCTTTCCCTTTACGGTCTCCACCCAACGTACGCTTCATGAATGCGTACATATCTTGGACCATCGCCTCCAAATGGGACAGCTTCGCGTCGTGTGAATCCACCATTCGAGCCAACCCGGTGTCGCTCGTCTCCAATCCGATGATCCTAGATTTGGCCACCCGCGAGCTCACTCCCCTTGTCCTCCCCTTGCGATCAGAGCCAAGCACTTGGCTGAGTGTGTCTGTGGACAAAGATGCCTTGTCGGCAACAGACTGCGACTCATGCACTTCCTTAAGCTTTGCCTGAAACGACAAAAAGCACATGATTAGTAAAATAAGTAAACTAAAAAATTATAACGTAATTAACAATAATTAAACTGTCGAATTACTTACAATCGTGGCCGCGATGCTCGGGGACACCTCCTTGTCCTTCCCCTTCTTCGTCCGAAGAGCCACATAAGTATCGAGCCTATGTGGCTTACCCCCTGGCCCACTCCCTACCCCCTGAAATAAAATAAAGTAAAGTAAAATTAGTATCGGTCCCGCAAAGTAAAATAATGAAGAATAATATATTTCAGTAGTTATAGATAAATTAAATCTTACCTGCATCCTATGCCCCACCTCAGCATAAGAGGTCCGGCCGGAGTAGTGCACGTCCGTCTTTTGAGCCCGATTTTCCCTCCCCAATTGGCGAGATGCCAATTGTCGATCCTCGATCTCATTGTCAATGAACTTTTGCCATTGTGCCAATGAGATCGGCTCCTTGGGCAGGATGGATCCGCGCCATTGTATAATGGACTCTCGTGTTTTCCCAAAGTACCGTGTCCGCATATTTTTCTTCCACGTCTTGTGTTGCTCCCTCAACTGCTCCAAGACGGAATCGCGTAGCTTTGGATCCAAGTTGAATTGTTCCTGTCCAACAAATACAATGTTAGTTGCGAATAAATATAAATATAAATATAAATATAAATATGAAATTGAAATTGAAATATTACCTGTAGTGCCGCCCAAACAGCTAACTTGAGCTCATATGGCACCTCCTTCCAACTCATAAACCCCGGGCCGATGACCGTCTTTAGCAGCTCGAGGGATCTCGCTAATAGCTCCGACTTGTTCTCGACGGTAATCCCAAATTTTCCATATTTGGGGAGCCTAGGGGCGGAGGAGCCCTCGTCACCTCCGCTACCACCGAACCCAGACGACATCATCATAAACAGCATCATCATCTTCGCCTTAACATCTGAAGGAGACATTTTTGCTGTAAAAAAAATGTTATTAGTACAGATAAAAAAAAAGTTAATAGTACACATACCCCACCCCCTGCCCCCCTCCCCCCGCCACACACATACGCACACACCTACACAGACACCCTACCCCACCCCACCCCCTGCCCCCCTCCACCACCCCGTCCCCCACCACACACCACCACACACATATATACACACACATACACACACATATACACATACATATACACACGCACACACCCCGCCCCCACCCCATGCCCCCTCCCCCCGCCACACACATACGCACACACCTACACAGACACCCTACCCCACCCCACCCCCTGCCCCCCTCCACCACCCCGTCCCCCACCACACACCACCACACACATATATACACACACATACACACACATATACACATACATATACACACGCACACACCCCGCCCCCACCCCCTGCCCCCTCCCCCCGCCACACACATACACACACATATACACATACCCCACCCCTATTGGCACCATGTGGGAATATAACCCATATTGAATTATAAAGTGTGTCAACCAACACTCCCTACACACCCTATCAATAACTCCTTTTTACTTATTCGCACATGGTGTATGTTTATATTTATATTTAAGATTCACATAGTAGAGGTTAAATGAGAAGGTTGGTAGTTGTATATGTTTATATTTAAGATGTGAAATAGGAAAGAAATTCAATAACTAGTCGATATATCACAAACGACCAGAATATGAACTCATATTGAATTATTACAAGTAGAATAAAGAGTAATGAGAGTTGATATGTACGTCTTTAATAATATGAGTACATATAGTGGATATTACTCTCGTGATGTTTTGAAATGCTTATAAGAATAGTAAAGTTGAGATGAGGTGTTAAAGAGTTGAAAGTTTAAAAATATTGAGGAGTCCTTTTAAGAATATGTGTTGTGGATGAGTATGGGAAAGATGTCAGTCAAGCTTAAACATTTACAATTGGGTTGAGTGAATATTGAGTTGTATTTGTCATTGTGCGTATGTGTTACCACTAAGAGTACGTTGCATAATTAATATGATTGACATTACACAGAGTCACCAATAAGTATATGTAAGGAGTATATGCTATGTGAGATAACATAATGTGATACATTAAGGTATTTGTACAGGTTATTTGAAAGAGATACGATATATAATCGTTAGAGGAGTATTATGGAGTTAGTAAGTATGATTAAAGTTTTAAGTGGTGATGTTACGTTTAACATCCATGTTACCAAACGGATAAGATGAGTGTATTAATGATGTTGCGTAAGATTATAATGTTAAAAAGATTGGGGTAAGGTTATGATTGTAATGTTATTGTGTTGGATAAATGACTTGTTAAGATCATTGTATGTTTAGTTAAAGAACTATCAAATGATATGGAAAATAAGAATATAGTAAGAAGTTATATTGAGTTCATAGTTCATGACTACACAAGATATACGAAAGTGAGTATGGAATATTGGTTAAAAATATACATTTGGTGAATGATTGTTCGTTATAGATATCTGAAAAGTAGTGAGGCTATATTTATATTAAGGATTGTAAGAACGATATTTAACATACTCTAAAACTTCAAAGATGATGTGGATAGTATCCAAAGTCAAACACATATATTTGGTATTAAGTGAGTTGGGAATTGACTTTCATTGATAAGAAATCACTAGACGTTTATCCTTACGTATGAATGATAAAATTGCTTATGTGTTGATTGATCCTGGTTCTACACATTCTTTATGCTTTTCTTTATCTATTGCATCTTAATAAACCACTATCATCATTAAGTTATGGTTTAACTATTATTACTCAAGTGGGGAGGATTGGTTTTTATTGATAGGGTGTGTAGGGAGTGTATGGTGCGAATAAGTAAAAAGGAGTTGTTGGTTGATAGGGTTTTTATTGATATGGTGCGAATAAGAACTATGTGGGAGTATAACCCATATTGAATTATAAAGTAAAAATCTATAAAATTGATGTCTACTTTTAGTGTTGTGTATATATGTTAGTTGATGCCATTATATTTTTAGCCTAATTAGATTCTAAGGTTATCTCAATTTATATTTTTCTTTTTCTATCTAATAATTTTGAGATTCTAAGGTTGATGCCTATTTTTTATCTTGAGATTCTATATTATAACGTATGTATAAGTTCGGTCAATACCATTTCGTTTCAATTTTGTAATATTATGTTTTTTTCAAATATTTTTAAAGTTATTAAATGGGTGCCCCACCCCCACCCCCTGCCCCCGCCACACACATACGCACACACCTACACAGACACCCCACCCCACCCCCTGCCCCCCTCCACCACCCCCTCCCCCACCACACACCACCACACACATATATACACACACATATACACATACATATACACACGCACACACCCCGCCCTGCCCCCACCCCCTACCCCCACCCTGCCCCACCCCCCACACACGCACACACATACACACATATATATATACACATACACACATAAATATACACACAAACATATATATAAATGGAAGAGAGAGAGAGAGAGAGAGAGAGAGAGAGAGAGAGAGAGAGCAGCGTCGAGAGAGAGAGAGAGAGAGGGAGGGAACGGCGGTAAGGAAAAAAGAAGGGGGTAGGGTTTTAGCTGTAAATATTGTCACGGTCGTGTCAAGGTCATTGACCGTGACAAGTATTTAAATAATTGTCACGGTCGTGTCAAGGTCAATGACCGTGACACAAAACGCGTGTTTTTTGTCACGGTCAATGACCTTGATAAGGCTGGCCGGCTGAAAGGTGACAATTTGCCCATTTTGGTGTAGTGATATGACACTCATCCTTCTATTTGTGCTCGTTGTAGTACAATATGCAATCACACTTGAATGCATGAATAGATTTTTACTTCAAACCCAAACCTGTCAAGGTCTTCTTCGTCTAGGATAATTTGTTCGTGTTGTGTTCTCTTTTAGGAGAATTATTTAACCCACTAAAGAATTTCGATTACATAGTTTCATGTGAAACCAAATTAAATCTTCAAATTATGCATACCACTCATTGCATGTAATATCGAGTGATCTTTATCATAATATTTATACAATGGTCTAATTGCATCATCTTTCAATTGTATGTAATCCCAATCTTCTGGTAATTCACCATCAACTTGTTTATTGAGTTAGTCATAATGCACATTATTTGTATCCATAGGTTACTGGTTTTGATGGTGGTGGAGTCAGTGACCATCATTAATTAATTCGATCAAAGGATGACGTGTTGACAAATCATGTACCACTTCCACTCGGTGGGGTACTATGCGGTCAGGTATCGATAATTCTTTCGAAACATAAGGTCTATTATTTTCACCTTGGTATGTCCATATCTTATAGTCTTACAAAATTCCCCATTTTAATAAATTCAACTCAACATATTCTAAATACTTATATTTTATGTTCATACAATGGGTGCACGAATATGGAATCTTGTCACTTTTAATGGAATCCAAATGATCTATATATTGATCAGAACATCCTTTCAATTGGCTAGAATCCCTTATTTTAATGAAACTAGATCTTTTGGAATCATATTGAATATTTGACGATGCATTCTGTACTGTAGATACCCCAACCTTGGACCCCCTAAGTACCTCCTTAGGTCCTTAGCACTCATTCATTCACTGCAAACCCTATGTCATACCCTGAGTACCGATCTAGAGGTCATCGGGAGCCCCGGGACCTGCTTGACTATGGTTAACTTTTTCACCTGATCGAAAACTTAATGAATTTTATAAGGGTTGTAAATCCCCATTCCAACGGTCCACCCCATTCGTGAATCGACCTTATGATTCAGATGAATGATCCGTTTTACCTCGAAAACTGATTTAGAGGCCACCGGGAGCTCCCGAGCCTGGTTAGACTCCGATCAACTTTTTTTCCTGAGCAAAAGCACCATTAATCTCATAAGGGGACTGAATACCCTTTATAATAGTCCTTCCATGCAAGAATCAGCCTTATGGTTTAGACAAACGATCTATTTTACCATAAAAACCGATCTGGAGGCCGCTAGGACCTCCTAAGCCCTATTTGACATAGGTCAACTCTTAAGCTTAAACAAAGTTGAATGAATCTTCAAAGGGCTCTGAATACCCAGTCTGTCCCATGAGCGAATCAGCCTTACGGTATAAACGGATGACCCATTTTACTTCGAGGGGTCAATGGGCGCTCTTAGGTCGCGTTTGTGCCCGGTGAACTCTTCAGCTTGAGCGAAGCTAAATGAATCTTTGAAGAGATCTAAATACCCTTTCCAACAATTTTCCCGTGCATGAATCAGCCTTACGGTAGGGATGAACGACCCATTTTCCTCCGAGGGGTCACCGAGCATATTCGGGGCCCATTTGACCTAGGTTAACTCTTCGAACCGAATGAATATGAAAGAAATCTTAATGGTCAATGAATACCCTTTACAACGGCCCATCCCACACACAATTCGTCCTTATAATTCAGACGAACGATCCATTTTCCTTCGAGAATTTCTAGTCTAATGACCAACAGGCTCTTATGGGATCTGTTTGATTTTGATCAATTCTCAAACTAGAAAGTGTCTCATTGGATTCTTAAGGGGATCTGAATACCATTTCCAAAGGTCCACCCCATGCTTAATTTTGACTTACAATTTATATTTTATTATCATTTTTTCCTAGGCCATGACCTCACTTTGAAAGGCACCCCTGAACATCCTTCTCAGGAATTTAGAGAACATTCTCTCGAATTCAGAGTTATTCCCCTTATAAAAAGCCCATTTACCACATTCCTTCCATCCTTTTCATACTCCTTTTAGTAAATTCTCACCCATGTCCTCATACCACCATCATCTCATTGTGAGATTAGCGCATCCACAATCAAGATCCACTTCAATTTGTTATAAGAAGGTTCAATTCTCCACCCTTGTCTTCAAATTCTCTTATTTTTGCATTAATTACTTTATTTTCAATTTAGTTCTTTGTTTCATTACATCATACACCTTAATTCAAAACCATTATTATTAGTATTTGCACATGATTTATTTTCATTAAAAAACTCAAAAATAAGAAATAGAGGGTTTACTTGTATATATTAAACGAGTAATTCTCATCACACTTTTTCACACTAATACACCTTTTTTCTACACACACACATATAAGCAAAATCCTCGATTGGATTTATGGGTTAAACCCCACATCGTATTGTCTTCGAACTATGTGGACTTTTATGCCCCTACGGCTACACAGGTGTCTTGGATAAATCTGTAGACTCAAGTCCTCCCATATCCATTTGTTACCTTGTTCTTATTATATATCCTTACCATATTTTATATGCTTGCTTGCTCGTGTATTCTTCGGTATACGCATTCTTTCTTCTATAATGACTTATGAATAATGATTTCGTTATCCATTTATATTATGAACATAAGCACACACATCTCAGAGTTTAATAGGAGAAGATTAACACATGCCCATAAGAGGTCGAAAGGGCATGATGGGTGCCTAACACCTTTCTATTCTGTAACTTAGTCCCCCAACCCTTGAACTACTTGGGTTCACAAGCATCAATATTGTCCTTGATGTCGTTCTCTCAAAGAGGAAACATTTATTTTGCTTGTTTTGTGCAAAATAGGCTGGCGACTCTATCTCTACATATCACCCCACGTCGACGACAGTCAAGCGCCCTGAGAAACAACGGAATCCTGTGTGCACGCTGAAAAAGAAGGAAAGGGAGAAATGAAAGAGGGATCCTCCACGAGATATCCCCGACCTCTGGATGGCCACATTGGTGACTCCGCTAGGGAATTTTCTTAAGAGGACTAGACTCGATTTCTGCATGTGTGTTATTCTTTTCTGCATGTGTGCGTATGCACCTACCCCTATGTTCCCCTTTATCCTCTATCTACCTTTTTGTGTATATCTATCTCATGTATATATCAATTTCCACTTATTTTACACACTTGTATAGACTCTCCATGTACACTTCACACACTTGTATATTATCTCCGTGTACACTTCACACACTTACACTTAGCTAAAATTTATACTCACATGCTTCACACACCACTTAGAATATCCATGCTTAGGCTTCACTAACACACCCATACTTCCCACACTTGTATATATGCTCACTTACACATATCATAAGTCACTGGTAGTTGATCCATGTATAGGCTCACTATCACACACATTCACCTGTATATATTCCCATGTCACTTACTCATTCACATGAATCCATGCGCAGTATAGTCTCTATGTTAGATTTAGTTTTTATAATACTTGTATATGTTCCCTCATTAGTATATTACTCCCTTTACTCATCATGAAAATAAAAAATATACAGAAAATACTCTCTCTCCGTAATATGATAATTAAGACTCATCTATTCTTGCACACTACGTCACCAAGAACAAGGCAATATTAACTAAAATTTTATCTTGTATTAGGGGGTCACTTTGTAATGACCATTGTGCCTATAAGTCATAGTTATCATAAGAGATATGAATCTCAATTTCCATTGGCCTCGTACCTTCTACATATATCAAACAGTTCCCCGCACATCGTACCGCTTGATCGAACTCATGATGGGAGGTATATAGTAGGGAACTCATTCACGTACGTCAAGTATATAGAAATCACTCTTAACGTATTATCCCCACGAGGTATATAGTGAGGCAATTCATGTACACTCAAGTATATCAAATGGCTTGTCCACACGTATATATGAACAATTGCCCTTATAGGCATCAGGTGTATCGTGGAAGTCATGCCAAAGGGGGGAACCCTTCCACTAACCCAACAATTGCATAAACTCATATAGGTGTCAAACCTAGGGCACTCATAATTAGTTTGACGGTTACCATGCTAAACTCTGCTGAAATTCAGGGTCGTCGTACCGCTCGAATTTTTGCACTATTTTGCCTTTTCAAAAAGGACCCCATCCGTGAGGTTAAAAACAAGTCCAATCGTGTTCTACATATTTTCAAAACTTATTCTCCTAGGATCGAGTTCTGTTCAGTATTTTTTCTACATTTAGGCAAACCTAATACAAGTGAAAACCTAATATTAACATTAATAATAATCATGTTGAGATTCCTCTCCTTTTTCCATCCCTTTTTAAAAATACCAATTTTTTTCTTTCTTTCGAAAATATCAAAACAAAATTTTGCCTCCTGCTTTCAAAAATAAATTCGAACCGTTTTCCCTCTCAGGTCGATCACATACTCAATTTTGGCTGGGCTCCTTATTAACTTTGGTCTTTCATCAAATCGCATCAAAGCTACACCGGTTCTTCTACTACTTCATACAAGTTTGGGATTAACCTTCATGAGCTCTTCATAAAGAACACTGACCAAGCACCGAATGTGCAGCCTGATCTGATGAACGTCTTAGCCCAGCTCAGTGTCAATATTGAAAACATTCAAATCGAGGTCCATAAGATGTAGAATCACCGGGCCCTATTCCCCAAAGAACTCGAGGTTATCATTCGTCATGACATGGGCCCACCCTCTCCTGAACCTGTATGGGTCCCTGATGAGTATCATAATGCTCCACATGCCCCACCTACCAATAGGCCAGCGCCAGCTCAACTACCTATTTTGAACCTTGCCCAACTAGGGGCTAACTTGTTAGTACCCAAGGATCCTAAGGAGGAGGAACTGAAAAAGGTTAAGGAAGACCTCATGCTACTGTTGAAAAAGTTTAACCAAGTTAATATATTTGGAAAATACATGGACTGCACCCATATGTCTCCTTATCTCAAAGACAAACTACTAGATAAGTTTAAGATGCCAGACATCAAGAAGTTTGGGCCAAGCGAACTCCCAATTATTCACCTTAGAATCTATCATCGATCCATGACCCTGCTTAATGCCTCCGAAGAGATCATGGCCCAGATGTTATGGAAAACCATGAAAGAAAGCGCCCTTCATTGGTTTTTACCCCTCGGCAAATCAAATATCTATAGTTAGGAGGATATCGCACGAGAATTTTTATCTCAGTACAAGTACAATGAGGAACTATAGGTTACGCACCGAGATCTAGAGGTTCTTAAGCAAAATCCTAGGGAAACATTCAATAGCTTCATACGAAGATGGAGAGAGAAAGTTTCTACCACGATTAACAGACCCTTCGGGGAGGAACAAGTCAGTATCATGAAGAAGAACTTCTTGCCTCATATCCCGACGTCTATGGGAGGATAGTATTAGCCACACTTTCAAGTCCTTTGAGAGGCTGGTGTAAACATTAAGAAAGGCATTACCAAATTCAAATCTGAGCCAAAGAAAGTGCTTCGACAGTTCACTCCCCGAAAGTGTGAGAAGACCTCCAGTGCTACAGTCTCAACCATCAATAATATTTCCCATCCTGCTACCTCTTGGGAACCAAAAATTCACCCTAATCCTACTAAAAAAGAATACATTGAGCTCCATGCTCCCCTGTCCAAAGTCTACCGGGCCATGTTGAGCCAAAACCTCATCAAACCCTTGGACTCCCATCCAATACCAAATTCACTCCCTAAAATTATAAAGCCGATGACTGTTGTGATTTACACTAGCCCACTTATCATACTACCGATCAATATTTACACCTTAGGATTATGATCCAAGGCCTAATTGACTGGGGTATCTTCCATACTAGACCTGAAGGGAAAAACATGGAATTACGAGATGTGTTAAACCAACTCTTAGAGTTTGGGCTAAAATTGCAACTAAAATGACTGTTGATTATCGTAAATTTAGTGTCTTATTCATGAAAGCCCAAAAATGGGCTCGATAGTTAGACGAATGGGTAGTACCGATTGAAGAAGTCAGTCATGATGATGTGGTACAGATAATGGCTGATGCATTTCGACAGACAAATAAAATTTACAATATTTTTGGGAAAATAACTATTTTAAAGCATCAAGGACGGTTGGTCCCTTCACTCCTACACCTCCCTGTTGATTGAGATGATTTCTACGATGAAGTTATCGAGGCTATTGAATGTATTGATTTCTTTTGGCAAGAGGACATAGTCACCACCGAATTGGGGGATAACTTTAACACTTCAGATGATGAAGCCAGTCGTAAAGAAGCTAACCTAGTATCCAGATTATATGGAATGGTATCCTTTGAAGATTATTTAGGGGGAATCAACAAGGTGGCCATTCAGCTATAGGTAGAGGAAGTCACGGGTTCTTTTTCTTCCATATCTTAGTAAATCAAATAACCAGGTCAAGGAGAAACTACGAACATCCAGTTTCTCATGTGACCAATTGAGTTAAAAGAAAGAGAGTTGCCAAAGAACTTCCCATGCCAGAATTGACCATTGAAGAGAGAAAATCCCTTGACCATCTTAAGAAAACCTAAGCCAATATTAACCTATGGGGACTTTTCATGTCTTCCCAGCTACACCGAAATGCTTTTATAAAACTCCTCATCGAGACTACAGTCCCTCCTTCCACCACTCTTGAAAAGGCTATAAATATGGTTGCGTCCTTGACCTCTTCTAGACTACTCTCCTTTTTTGAAGCAAATATACCAAAGATTAACCCTAATCACAATTATGATCTCAAAATCTTCGTTGAAGACTTGGGAAAGATAGTCCCATTTTCACTCGTTGATAACGGATTTTCCCTCAATGTTTGTCTTCTTAGAACCTTTTGTAGCTTGGGATTAAAAGTCAGTGATCTCACTCCTACTTCTGTCGTCGTGCGTGCTTATGACAATGCTCATCGAGAAGTAATGGGGTCCATAAAACTTACTAGAGTGGTTGGCCGTATCAACCCTATAACTGAGTTCAAAGTTATTGACATACCTACATGTTTAAATCTTTTCCTTGGTCATCCATAGCTTCACATCATCCGAAGGGTATGTTTTATCTTCATCAAAAACTAAAATTCTTCGCTAAGGACCAAGTTATCACTATCTTGGGAGATGACGGCAGCACCAATAATGCCAGCACTAGTAACCCAGTATTAGAAATTCAACATGGGATGAATGACATGCTCTTAATTAGATACAGAGTTAATCCACTTCCCCTTCTAGTAGGAAAAAATTTCAAAGACCAACTCTGTCCGAAGAACAACCCTCATGGAAATATCAATGTGATCCAAATGTTAAAAAACATGCACTTCATGCCCAAAATAGTGCTAGGGCGATACCAGCAAGGGATCCTTGAGCCCATAGTGCTGAAGAAGGATTTCCCCCATGTGGCTTGGGTTACCATCCCTTATCAGAATAACTCAATTCACTCAGATGACCACGATTGAAAATAAGCTTAGAGGATGAAAATACTATTTTAAGAGACTCTTTGAGCGGAAGGTTTATCAAGGAGGAAGAAGCCTTCCCTTTTTACAGCATCCCTGAACCATGGTATGACCATGTCGATAAGAAGATGAACCAGGGCTGTAAATCTTCTTTTAAGATAGTAACTCTTGGGCTAAAGATCGGCAACATGAAGTGCAACCCCTCATCGAGAAAGTCATTACAATTATTGAGGATTCTGTGGAAAGTGATTTTGAGGAATTATTCAATTTGCAGACACTAAGGTTGATTCTTTATATGATCTGCTTATATGTTGTGCCGTCAAAGCTGTCCACTCAAATCAAATCTGCTGGCATTCCTCTCCTTAGGTGGAATGTCATGCCTGTCCAACCTGCTCAGATTTAACCTGACCCTATTGTCTACCCTATCCAAGTCTTTTCACCTGATGTTGTTGTTCCTTTTTTTATATCAATGTAACTAATACCTCTTTTAACTAGTTTCTCAATTCTTATTTGTCGAAAATGAAATAAAAGAAGATTTTGACTATCTTATTGTGCCTTACACTAATTATATTGATTATAATCGAACCTTTGATGGTGATGATTTTTTAAATGAATAATTCTTAATTGATCTTAATAAGGAAACTAATATACAACACAACCGTATTCGGATTAATAATGATGAGATTGTTGTTATTAATCTCGGTCCTAGTAGTTATTTGCATGAGATTAGGATTGGGTCCACCCTTGACGAGAATGAGTATGAGCAATTTGAAGAGCTACTGAAAGAATTCGTAGACATATTCGCATGGTCCTATGATGGCATGCCCGATATTGACCTAAAAATTGCTCAGCATAAGGTCCCGACATTCTCAGAATGCAAGACATTCAAACAGAAGCTAAGGAAGCTCCTCATTGAATTGTCATTCAAAGTTAAATAGGAAGTGGCAAGCAATTGAATGTTGGTTTCACTCACGTAGCCGAATATCCTACATGGATCGCCAATATCATCTTCGTTCCTAAATCAGGAGGAAAATTCGATTCTGCGTTGACTACCAGGATTTAAATAAAGCATCCCCAAAGGACGATTACTCGTTACCCAATATTGACATGATTGTGGAAAACACAGGCAGCCACATCCTAATGTCATTTGTTGATGGATTCTCCAGATATATCCAGATCAAGATGCACCCTGACCATCAGAAGAAAACCGCCGTCGTCACCTCCTGGGGAACCTTCTGCTATATTATCATGCCATTTGGACTCAGGAACGTTGGGGCGACCTACCAAAGGGCTTCCACAACCATTCTACATGACCTTATTCACAAGGAGGTCTAAGTCTATGTGTATGGTATGATCATCAAGTATAAGACTCGAAAAGGTCAAATTTTTACCCTCTGAAAGTTCTTCGAGCCACTACGGCAATACCAGATGCAATTAAATCTACATAAATGTGTTTTTGGCATCACGAAAGGAAAACTCTTGGGATTCATGGTTAGTAAGAAGGGAATCGAAGAAGACCCTCCCAAGCTGAAATCCATACTTGAAATGTTGTCACCACGAACTGAGGAAGAAGTTTAAAGATTCTTGGGTAAACTACAATACATCAGTTGGTTCATTAGCCAAATGACTTTTATCTGCGAACCAATTTTCAAAGTTCTCCGGAAGGATTCAACTAAAGTCTGGAATGAGTCCTACCAAGAAGCCTTTGACCAAATCAAGAGATTCCTTACCCGACCTCAAATGCTTATTCCTTCGCAGCCAGGTCTCCCCCTCCTCGTTTACTTAATCATCACAGATACTATAGAAGCATCTTTTCTAGCCAATTATATTGAAGAATCCTATAAGGAAGGAGTTATTTATTATGCCAGTCAAAAATTGGTCGGGTACGAAGTCAACGACACTATTTTGGACAAAGCGTGTGTTGCCCTCGTCTGGGTCACACAGAAGTTACATCACTACATGCTTGTCATCCCTATCAACTAGAATCCCATACGGATCCCATAAAATATCGGTAGAAAATCTGGATGTGTCTAGTCGAATGGCACATTGGTTGATGTTACTAGCCAAGTTCGATGTCATGTACGTCACGAGAAAGCTATGAAAGGGAGAGCCATCTCTAATTACCTTGATGACTATCCCCTAATAGGGACTGATATTTGGGTCTCTAAATTTTCTAATAAAGATATTATTTTCACCTCTTAAGAGGATTATAGATGGCAGATGTTCTTCAATGGTGCTACTAATAAGAAAGGATGCAACATTAGAATACTTGTGATCGCCCTTGATGATTCTAACACCCACATTTCCATCAAACTAAACTTTCTATGCACTAAAAACATTACTAAGTATGAGGCATACACTATAGGCCTCAAGATCTCCCTCAAGAAAGAAATCTGACACCTGAACATCTATGGAAACTCTGACCTTATCATCGACCAAATCCTAAAAAGGGAAAGTCAAAGACGAGAAGCTCTTACCCTTCTTTGCCAACCTAGATGATCTAGCCTCTTAGTTTGAAGATGTTACCTTACACTATCGACCTCATGCAAAGAACAACCTATCTGACGCCCTTTCTACCCTAGTCGACATGCCTGAAGGAATAACGATGGGACCTTTCCTAATTTAGAAACAAGTTATGCCCACCTACTGCTACCACATTGAACTCGTTATCGAGGAAGATTCTAATATGGCCATATTATAGTATGATGATAATTTGTGCCTCCTCAAATGAGATAGGTATCCCCAAGACACTGATAGGAAACACTCTGCAACCCTTAGTGAATTGGCTACCCAGTACATCATTTGTGACAAAGCATTATTCAAGAGAAACTTTAATAGAACATATTTGTACTGCACAGTAGGGGCTGATGTTAAAGAAATGATGTAGAAGATCCATAGTGGGGAATGTGGGACCCACATGAATGGTCACATGCTTGCCAAAAATATCATCCGTCAAGGATACTATTGGACCACCATGGTTCAAGATTGCACTACCAGTGTTTGGAGATGCCTAAAATGCTAATAGTTTTGCCAATCTCCAACACTTACCTCCACCAGAACTATATAACATGACCTTTCCTTGGCCCTTCTCCACCCGGGGTATTGACATCATAGGGAAAGTTACTCCTAAAGCTTCAAACGGTCACGAATTCATCATGGTCGCCATTAATTACTTCACACAATGGGTCGAAACCTAGTCATACGCAATACTAAATGCCAAGAAAGTAACCAAGTTTATCCAAAAGAAAATCATATGCCGATATGGAGTTTACACATGATTTGGTATCAGATAATGGGATCCATTTTGAAGTTGAGGTCACAAAACTAGTAAACGAGTATGGGATTCGGAGACATAAATTTTCACCCTCCCGACCCCAAACCAATGGTGTTATCGAAGCCGCTAGTAAAAGCCTTAAAACCACAATCAACAAGATGACTTAAAGTTGCAGATATTGGACCAACCAGATCCCTTATGACCTATGGGGCTACCACACTTCAATAAGAATGCCTATTGTGGCTACCCCTTATTCTCTAGTGTTCATCATGAAGTGCTTCTTACCCATTGAACTAGAAATACCTTCCCACCACATCAAGCTCGAGAGTAAAGTTAGTAAAGAAGAATGGCATTAGAGTCGCTTGGACGAATTATCACTCTTGGATGAAAAGATATTGAAGGCTCTATATCATATACATGGATACTATCACCGGATAGCGCGATCATTCAACCGAAAAGTTAATGAAAACGGTGTCTAGGAAGGAAACCTTGCCCTACAAAGATCATACAAAACATCTGAGACCCTAGAGGGAAATTTAAACCTAATTGGAGTGTCTCGTACATAGTGAAGAAAATTCTCTTAGGAGGTGTTGCTGTGCTCACCGACTGTTGATGTAAAAAATTAGATTGCTTCTAATTATTTAATCACAGATAAATATAAATGAGACAAAGAATTTTAAAGTGGTTCAGCCTTATAAGAATGGCCTACGTCCACTGTTTCTGTTATTGCCAAGTGTTTTGGAGTTCTCGATATGTAATTCTATCAAGAAAATTCGGTCCCTTTGAATGAGGGTGATACAATGTATTTATAGCCCTTGGGCTGTACATGTGAAAGGGTAAACAATTAATTCCCTTTAAGAATATACGTCTGTATGATAAGCATTCAATGAATAGTTGAACTGTTGATTATCTGGCAATCAATGTTGTGGCCGAGATGCAGCTCGGACCGCCTTAGTTGCTTGTCGTTCAGGAGTTCCTCGGAGTGTTGTAGTTCCTCGGTGTGCACTTGCTTCTCAGAGTGGGTATGACTTAGTCGGGGAAATAAACTTCCTCGTTGCTATTGTGCCACGTAGGTCGACACGTGTCTTCTTTTTATTCGTCTATGTCAGCATATAAATTTTGGTATCAACAGAAGCCCCCAATGTTTCATATTTCGAACTTTGAGGAATATGGAACATTCTTTCTCGGTATATGGCAATATTAAATGACCTTCTTGGTTTTTAGGAGCATTTTCTCCGTGTTCGAATGTCTTCCAAATTCGCAGAATCCGCCTTTTTGAATTTTTATAAGCGCTTCGATCTTCGCGCACTTTTTGTCCTTTTAGCCGCCGGTAGCGTAATTGTTTCTTTTTGTAATCATTTCTTTCACCGTTTCCCAAGGCAAAGTATTTAAGCTTCATTGGCAATCCCATTATCCTCTTCTTTTTCCAATTTCTGCTTTCGAGTTTTCCATAGTCTTTCTCTCTCTTGTGCATTCATCCCTTTCTTCGTTTGTTGTAAACAGATCTCCTTTTTCCTGTAAGATCTTCTTCCTTCTTCTTCATTTCTTTTATTCACCATGGTTTATGTTATTGAATCTCTTGAGAAATTCCGTTTTGACTTTTCTATTCCATCTTGGGTGACTCTGGAGGATCTTTCTGAGCCTTTAGATTATTTTTGTTTGGCTGAGGGACACTTGTTCCCCAGCCTCTTTATTGCTGAATGTGGGTTTTCTTTTCCACCAAACCCTTTATGCTTAGAGTTCTGTCATTATTTCGATGTTGTCCCTACAAAAATAGCCCCCAACACATGGAGAATAGTTAATGGGGTGTATAGGTTAAATCAAACTCACGGAACCCGTATAGGAATTCCTGAGATTATGTATTGTTATAGATGGGCTGTTCTAGACAATATTTTTTATTTAAAAACTAGATTTTTGAATAGGGCCTTAGTAGTCAACCTCCCTGATGCCAATAGGGATTATTTTGAACATGGGGTAGTTATCAAAAACTGGCAACATGCCCCTTTGATTGGAGATGAAGTATATCAAGGTCCCAGATGCCCTCCATATGGCAATGGGATAGGTTATTTTCATCTTATTTTATTTCTGAAATTATGATTTCATTATGTTTGAATAAATGTGTGACTGATATTTCACTATGTATTTGTTTGCAGTTGATAACAAAAGAAAAACTCCAAAAGAATCAGAAGTAAATATTAAGCATTTGAAACATATCTGGAGTTTTCATCAAAAAGTTACAGACGAGCACATCAGGTTTGCTTCATATTTGTTGCAGTATAGGAGTTATACAACCTCTTTTACTGCTCGCCCTGTAATCAGCACTGGTGAGCCAGCACCAGCTCCTGAGGATTCTTCATCAGACTCTCATATTCCTTTGAGTCAGAGGATGGGCAAAATAAGGGTTCCTGCTCTCTTTGAGGAGACTACATCTGCTGGAGATGGGAAAAGAAACAAGACTGATGTCCCAAAGGGGATAAAGAAAGTAGATGCTGCTCCTTCTGTTGCTCCTCAGAAGACTGCCGAGAAGCCCCCAGTGGCTCCGAGCAAGAAGGTTGCACCTGTGGACGTGGTCACCATCTCCCCAACCAAAAGTTCTTCTTTGGTTGAAACTGTTGAAATGCCACTGAGGAGACTGAAGAAATCCTCCTCGGTCAATTTGACTGAAACCATTCCCCAGCTCCAAGTTAGTGGAGCTGGTGTTCCAACTATTATTCCCCCGAGCTCTGCAATGAGCTCGGTAAAGACTTGGACCATTCCTGAGGTTCAAGGAATTGAGGAGAGTATGTCTAGGGATATGCTTACATCCTTGGCTACCGTCACATTGCTTCATTAAGTTTATCTCATTTTGAATTTTCTTTCCTTCCATCAATACGTATATCTCTGTACTGACTTATCATTATCTCCTTTTTTCAGCTGTTGAGTTACTTCAACACCTTTGTGAAGAAAGATGAAGCGATCAAGGCTTCTAGCTCCTCGTCCGGAGTGGAGGATGCTTTACTAGGTTTGGCCCAGTCTTTAAAGGAGTCCCGTCAAAAGTATGACGAGGATAAGGCTGATTGGGAGAAGAAACTGGCTGCAGTTGAGGCAGAGAAAGTTCAGTTGGAAAATAAAGTGAAAGATTTGGAGGGAGAGAAAAAGAAATATGATGAGAAGCTCAAGAACTTTGGGGAGCTTGAAGACAAGATGAGAATGGCAGAAGAAGAATTATCCCTTCTGCGAGAAGTGAACCACCAGAAGGAAGAGGTGGAAGCTAAGTTGAAGGCCACCGAGGATCTTCTATCCGAGAAGCTCTCCTCGGAGAGAATGAAAAGAAAGCTGGTGGTGAAAAAATCTTTCCGCACCGGTTGGGATAAAGGATGGGACAGGGGGTAGCAGCAATGATGACTCAAGTGCAGTATGGGAGTTTGAAATACTTCCGAGATGGTTGGGTTGCTGCCCTGTAAGAATTGAAAGTTAATGAGGACTCAGAACTGTTTCAACAACATCTCCCTAGTCCTCCCCAAAACATCGAAGATGAAGAAGAGGACGAAGCTGCCTCCGAAGAATCTTCAATGGTAGTGGGTGATCCCATCCTTACCCAGCCTGGTGACGAGGAGCTTTCATCTCAGCCTGCTCCTCCTGAACAAGTTCCAGCTCCATCCGACCAACTCGTTGTTCCCACCGAGCAATCGAGCTCCTCATCCCAGCCTCCCGAGAAAGTCTTGGGAGACAAGGAAAAGGTGTGAAGTTGTTCGGTATTCTCTTTCTATTTTTCTTCTTTTTCAAGTGTAACCAAGATCTTTGTAACTCTGCACTATGATCTAATAAAATTTGAGTTCTTTTCTTCCATATGATTGTCTCTTTTCTCTTCTTGTTGATGATTACTTTTTCTTTCTCTGCTAGTTTCTGGCCAGGATGGATCTGCTATCTGCTAATGATACAAAGTTGATGCAGCAATGTCATGAATATTATAAGGCTGGTCACACAGAATTGAGTGCATCAGAAGTTGCCGACATCCTTGGTCATGATGCTTCAGAGCAGGCAGTCAAAGCTTATCAGTACTTGAAATGCTTACTTGACCGAGCTGTGGCCAATAATGTGGCTTACTACAAAATGATTGAAGACTTGCAAGGTACTCTCGATGAACTTCAGCAGCAGTATAAAGAGTTTTCAGCTCTTTTGCATGAAGGGTATGAGAAAAAACTCAAACAACTTGGTGAAAAAGGCTACGACAAGATGCTTGCTGGCTATGAAGTGAGAGAGAAAACATTGAGAGCAGATGTCGAAGGGCACAGGAAAATCGCTGAGCTATTGGAACAAGAAAACAACAATCTGTAAAAAGAACTAGCTCAGCTGAGGTCTGCTGCTTCATCTTCCACTGCCTTGGTACCGGTCACCGATGAAGGATTCTCATTTTTAGAAGTGGAAAATGACAAGTTGCGAGAAGAGTTAGAGACTTTGAGAAGAGCTGGGCCTTCTACTGCTACTCGGAGACGAGGAAGAGGTTCTCATGGAAGAGGAAGAGTTGCTCAGAATGTTATCGAGGAACCAAATTCTCGATCTGCTCGGGGAGGATCAAGAGTTCTTCGACGTACTGTTGAAGAAGCTCGTACTCAATCAGCATAGAAAACCAAGCATTCCAATTGATGGCAAAAAATCAAGCTTTATCTGACATGTCAAAGAAAATTAGAGAACTGGAACAACAACTCTCTTCAAAGAAATCAGTGTTGGAGACTAATGAACTTTTCATCCAGAGTCTTCACGAGAAGCTTGAAAGGTTAACATTTCAATTTCACAAACAGCCCAGGGAGTTCTGGATGGCTGGATACAACGAAGCATTATTCCATTTGGATGATCGTATCCAGAATGCCAATAATGAGGGCTACAAACAAGGCTGGTTGAATGCCTTGGGCGTGCTGAAGCTCGAACAAGGACACTACCTGTGGGACTATTATGATCCTGGGGTACTTGACTTTCCTGTGCCACCGTATAATTTGGACATGGAATGGATCCCAGCTCATGCCATTCCTCGGAGCTTAATTGCAAAATACCTCGGTGACTACAATCTTCATTCTCAGATCGAGGTATCTCGTCCCGAGCATCTACTGGACACACATTCAATAATGAACGTCAGAATGCTTCGAGATATTAACTTCATTAATTCTACCCTTTGCCTGGAAGATCCTCCCGCTGGCGAGGAGCCTATTTCAAAAGCAGAAGGGAAAAGACCAGTAGAATAGGAAATTCTGATGTAATAATTAGTACACAATTTAATATCAATGTAATAAATTTGTGTAATTCATTTTGAATTTAATGAAAGAGTTTTATTTTTGTTTGCAAATTTGTATTGCTATTGTCTTGTATTTGTCAAACACTTTATATTTGTTCTTGCATAACAATATTGTGTGGTTCATCGACCAACTTAGTAATAAAAAATTACAAGTATTAGTAATATTGCTCGATCACTTAATAACAAAGTAATGAGTACAAAAATGTTTAAAATTTTTCCAACCAACCAAGGTTGTTAAATTGTGCTTGTCGACCAATTATAGTTAGTGGGTTTTTATCCCCGACCAGCTATACTTGGTACAATTTGGAATATTTTCTCCTCGTCGACCAACTACAGTTAGTGGGTTTTAATCCCCGACCAACCATACTTAGTACAGTTTGGAATATTTTGTATTTTCTGGAATCTTACCTCCCGACCAACATAAGTTGGCATTTTAGAGCATATCTTGTTATCTTATTTCCTAACCAACCGAGATTGGCATTTTTAGGAGTATTTTGCTTCCTAGCCAAACACGTTGGCATTTTTAGGAATGTTGTTCTCGCCCTTTTACCAACCGGAGTTGGTCTGAGTTCAAACTATCATGTCCACTTGCCCTTTTACCAAAATTGGTCTGAGCCAGTGTCAGCCTCCTAACCAAAGGAGTATGGTTTCCTAACCAACCGGAGTTGGTATTTTTAGTAATGTCGTGTTCTCGCTCTTTTACCAATCGGAATTGGTCTGAGTTCGAACTATGATGTCCACTCGCCCTTTTACCAACCGAAGTTGGTCTAAGCTAGTGTACGCCTCCTAACCAAAGGAGTATGGTTTGTCCTCTCCCTTTTACCAACCGGAGTTAGTCTGAGCTTGAACTATCGTGTTCTCGCCCTTTTACCAACCGGAGTTGGTCTGAGCTTGAACTATCGTGTTCTTTTTACTGCCGAGCAGCGTAGTGTTACACACTAGTATTCCCCGAAAAACTTTCAATAAAAGGAGAGAAGATGGCGAAATATCATCATTTTATTCATATTGATGGAACTGCTTTACATTTTACATCACTGATAATACTTGCGTAGGTGTTCAGCATTCCATGCATTCTTAAATTCCTCTCCTTCTAGAGTTGCTATTCGGTAGGTTCCTGGTCGAACAACTTCTGTAACTCGGTAAGGTCCATGCCAGTTTTCTTCCAACTTATTGTGCTTCTGAATGACCTTCTTTAGCACATAATCTCCTTCTTTTAAGTCGCATTTTTTCACCCTCTTGTTGTAGAACAGGGTTGTTCGTTGTTGGTAAGCAGCATTCCTAATGGCTGCCTCTTCTCTAACTTCCTCAAGCATGTCCAAATTTAATCTCCTCATTAAGTCGTTGACTGGGGAATTGAAATTCAGCACTCTGTGTGTTGGAAGACCCAACTCGGCAGGTATTACGGCCTCACTTCCAAATGCCAGCATATATGGTGATTCTTCAGTTGCTGCTCGGGGGTTGTTCGGTAAGCCCACAATACTGATTGTAGCTCATTAATCCAATTAGCTTTAGCCTCACTTAGCCTCTTCTTCAAACCATTTAGTAGTGTTCTGTTCGTCACTTCAGTCTGTCCATTGGTTTGAGGATGGCCTGGTGCTGAATGAACCTTCAAAATGTTTGACTGATGACAATAGGTGGCAAACTCCTCGTTATCAAATTGTGTTCCATGGTCTGTGATGAAGGCATGAGGGAGACCATATCGGCAGATGATGTTCTTCCAAACGAATTGGTACACCTTCTCATATGTCATATCAATCAGAGGCTCAGCTTCTACCCACTTAGTGAAATAATCCACTGCGACGACGAGGTACTTGAATCTTCCTCGGGTCATTGGCAGTGGTCCAACCAAATAAATTCCCCACATGGCAAATGGCCAAGGGGAAGTTATGGGTGTCAACAATGCTTGTGGAGTTCGTCGGATGGAGGAAAAACGTTGGCATTTATCACATCTCTTAGCATAGGCTATACAATCAGCCCTCATCGTTGGCCAGTAGTATCCCTGCGTCATCACCCTTTGCAAAAGTGTCCGACCTGCTACATGGGCTCCACAGGACCCTTCATGGATTTCTTCAATCAATTCTTTCACCTCGGAGGGATGTACACATCTTTGCAAACCTGCCATAATTCCTCGTCTATACAAAACACCATTAATTAGTACATACCGAGTAGCTTTAAACTTCAATTTCTTGGCAGCGAGCTTATCCTCCGATAATTCTCCCTCCTCAATATATGCCCTGATGGGATCCATCCAAGATGGTCCTAAATCAAGGGTAATAATATTCATCGTCAGGTGTTCATCTATGCTTCGACTTTCTAATACTTCAATTGGTATCGTTTTTCGCAGCTCGGTCCGAGTAGCTGATGCTAGTCGGGCCAGTGCATCTGCTTGTGTATTCTCCATTAATTCTTCCAACAACTCCATCACCTTTGCATGATACTTGACCATTAATTCTCCTTTAACTGCATATGTTCCCATCATCTGATTCACAATTAATTGAGAATCACTGAATACCATCACTTGTTGTGCTTCCATAATCTTTGCTAAATTAAGACCTGCTATCATGGCCTCATACTCGGCCTCATTATTGGAAGCTTTGAATTGGAATCGCAGGGCGTATTCCATGTCAACCTCGTCTGGAGTGCTCAGAACTATTCCCGCGCCACATCCTGCAGTGCAAGATGAGCCATCTACATATAGCCTCCATATAGGTAACTCGTCTTCGAATTTCTTATCTGACAAAGTTCCTCTGTGAAATATTTGTTATTTCCTTTCATCCTACCCTGATATTTTTCACTCCTCATCGATCATCTCTTCTCGCCCTTTTACCAACCGGAGTTGGTCTGAGCTCGAATTTGATGATCCTTCAATATCCACAAGCCCTTTTACCAACCGGAGTTGGTCTGAGCTTGTGTTTGTTGATCCTGTAATATCCACAGGTTGATCATCGAGCAACTTTTGTTCCTCGGGGGTATCAGGATAAGTAAACTCTGCTATAAAATCTGCTACAGCTTGCCCTTTTAATGATGATTTGGGTTCATACACAATATCATATTCACCGAGCTCTATTGCCCAGTACATCAGTCTCCCTGATTTTTCTGGCTTATGAAGGGCTTGTCTCAATGGCATGTCGGTATACACGACGATGGTAGGGGCCTGGAAATATGGCCTCATTCTTCTACTTGCCTCAATTAATGCCAATGCCAATTTTTCCATCTTTGGGTACCTGATCTCTGCACCTCGGAAAGCCTTACTTGTGTAATAAATTGGCTTCTGGACTCCATTCTCCATTCTGATCAATGCCGAGCTGACTGCATTCTCTGATACTGCCAGGTACAAGTACAACTTTTCTCCCATTACTGGTCTGGACAACAGTGGAGGTGCTCCCAAATATTTCTTCAAGTCTTGAAAGTCTTTTTCACATTTATCATTCCACTCGAAAGCTTTTATAAGTGTTTTGAATAATGGGAGGCATCTATAAGTTGCTCGGGATACAAATCTGTTGAGCGCTGCAACTCGTCCTGTAAGACTCTGCACCTCTTTCTTCGTCGTTGGAGATCGCAACCCTAAAAGAGCTTTGATCTTTTTTGGATTCGCCTCAATGCCTCGCTGGTTGACGATGTATCCGAGGAACATTCCTTCTCGTACTCCAAATGTTCACTTCGTCGGGTTGAGCTTCATTTGGTATTTATCCAGTTGATCAAAGGTCTGACCTAAGTCAACTAGATGATCAGCAACTTTCTTGCTCTTTGTCAGCATATCATCGACATAGACTTCCATATTGCAACTAATTTGTTCGGAAAAAACCTTGTTCATCAACCGCTGGTATGTCTCTCCTGCATTTTTCAAACCAAAAGGCATGACATTATAACAATAAGTTCCCCTAGGGGTGATAAAAGAAGTACTTTCCCTGTCTTCAGGTTTCATTTTGATCTGGTTGTAGCCAGAGTAAGCATCCATGAAGCTGAGCAGCTCGTGTCTCGAGGTAGCATCCACTAGTTGATCAATTGGGCAATGGAAAGTGATCCTTTGGGCATGCCTTGTTGAGATCGGTGAAATCAACACACATTCTCCATTTATTGTTTTTCTTCTTTACCATCACCACATTTGCTAACCAGTCTGGATATTTCACGTCTTCAATGAATTGGGCTTTCTGGAGCTTCTCGACCTCCTCTTGTATAGCTTGATTCTTCTCGGGACTAAATACCCTTCTTCTCTGCTTTACAGGTTTGATCTCCTTATTCGCATTGAGCTCATGACATAAGAAGTTTGGATCTATTCCTGGCATGTCTTCATGACTCCATGCAAAAGTTTTCTTTCTGTTTCTCAAGAAATTTATCAACTCCTGTTTTATTGAAGCATCCAACGTCGAACCTATCTGGGTTATTCGTTCAGGGTGCTCGTCGTCCAGAATAACATTTTTTGTAGATTCCACCACCTGTCCTTTTACAAGTTGGGATTCATCTCTGGGATCCAGTGTTTCAATTTTTGTACCTTCATCCACCTGGTAGGTAGTAGTCTTTTTCCTTGACTCTTCAATCTCCTCTTGCTCGGTAGATGAATAATAGCATTCCCGAACTACTTTTTGATCACCTTTCACAACTCCTACTCCGAAATTTATTAGGAATTTTAAACACTGATGTACTGTAGATGGAACTGCTTCAAACTTCTTCAAACCAACTCTTCCCATGATGATGTTGTAAGCTGATTGCACATTCTTATCCATCACAAAGAAGCGTATTCTTTCTGTTCGACAAGCAGGCAAAGTTCCAATGAATATATCCAACTTGATCGTCCCAAGTGGAAAAACTTTCTCGCCAGCAAAACCCAGGAGAGGTCTATGATAAGGCTCCAATTGAGATAATTTTAAATTTAAACTGTCAAAGCATGAGTAGAATATGATGTCTGCAGAACTACCATTATCTACCAGTACCCTTGAAATCACTACTTCTTTCATCCTCATTTTGATCACCAGAGGGTCGTCATGAGGGTAAAGAACACCTGCAAGGTCATTTTTTAAAAAACCAATGACCAACTTCTCTTTGTTTATCTTCCTCAGGCGATCTTCCTCAGCCAAATTTATCCGTTGAATGTATGAGCAAGCCTGAGCCTCACCGAGGTAAGCTTTTCTTTCTGCAGTAAGATCTCCTCCTCCTGCATCTCCGCCTGTAATAACATTACAATCAAATGTTCCAAAACGTATTGAAAATACCTCGCGTTCTGGTTGCCTTGGACTTTTGGGAAGATCGGGGTCATCCTCTGTATCATCTTCATGATCCCTTTTCCTGTTTTCTTCTGGCCGACGAGGAGATCTAGACCTCTCTCTTGCTCGGTTTTCATTTCCTCTTTCATTTCTACAATCAACATACTTTGACAACTTTCCTCGTCTAATGAGTGTTTCAATCTCATTCTGGAGGGCTATGCAATTTTTAGTCATATGACCATGATCCTTATGAAACTCGCAATATTTATCTTTATTTCTTTTGTCAGGGTCCGACCTCAGTTTCTTTGGCCACCTTACTTCTTCGTTATTCTTGATTTCTTCCAAGACATGATTAATACCCATTTTCAAAGGAGTATAATTATCAAATTTCTTCAGGACTTCCCATGACGACTTATTATTCTTGGAATGCTTGTCACCGCCATTACCCTTATGCTCATTCTTCTTAGATTTGTCGACTTCCACCTTGGTTTCTTTATCCAGATTCTTCTTCGCAGCCATAGCCTCCTCGGCATTCATGATTTTGGCCGCTTTTGCCATCAACTCTGACATAGTTGTAGGTGGATCTTTGGCCAAAGTGTAATACAACTTGTTAGGCAACAACCCACTCATCAAGGCGGTGATTGCTGTCTTTTCTTCATAATCTATGACTTCCAGCTTCTCGTTATTGAAACGAGTTATGTAATCTCTAGTACTCTCACCAGATTTTTGTCTAACACTTAACAAGTGTGCTACTCGTTTTACTGGCTTTGCTCCAAAACAAAAATTGCCAATGAACAACTCGGCTAACTAAAAGAAAGTTGAAATCTTACCCCGAGGAAGATTGTTGTACCATATCTGGGCAGATCCAGTAAGAGTTCCTGAGAATGCTCTGCATCTCATCTCGTCAGGGACGGCATAGATGTCGGCAGCAGCTTGATATTGCTCTATGTGCAGAACAGGATCTGTCTTTCCATCATATTTGGGGGTTACCACAGGTGCTTTAAACTTTGACGGGGTAGGAAAATCCACAATGGCCTGGACAAAAGGTGTCCCTTGAACAAAAGTTCGCTGTAGGGGATTCTTCGCCTTAGCCATTTCTCCCAATCTATCCTCCAACCTCTGAATGGAACCTTTCCACGCATCATTTCCTTCCTCGGGCTTATTAGTTTGAGCAATTGATTGTTCTGACGTGGCCTCCTGAGATCTATCTTGACGAGCAACCGGTCGTGATTGTGCTGATCCTTCTCTTAGATCTGATGGTTGTCGAAAACTCCTCGACATAGTTTTAGGTGGACTCCTATTCCTCTTAGGGCCTAGTCGACTGAAAGGAGACACCCTACTCAGTCTTTCCAAAGCACCGGGTCTCTCTGGGGAGAGAGTGATACATTGCTCAGTATCTGTAGCCCGTATTGATGAAGTTCTCCCAGGTTGATAAGAGAAATCATCAGATTCCTCATTACGATACGCATCTGTACGCCTGGATCGTGAAGAAAGTAAATAGGTTTGCCTCTGACCACTTCGTTGTCCCGAATGTGCAGGTGCACCGCCATGAAGGGTTTGTATGAGTTGCCGCATTGTCTCTTGCATGGCGGTTTGTCCTTGAGCCAGATTCATCATAATTCCAGCCAGATCTGGAGGTGCAAGGGGATTTGGAGGATTTCCATCTTTTCCAGCATTTCGATTGCTGGATTCCGGATTATCTGCCATTGATGATGAATGATTTTTGGTGAAAAACGATAACAACAGTCGTTTCCCACAGACGACGCCAATCTGTTGATGTAAAAAATTAGATTGCTTCTAATTATTTAATCACAGATAAATATAAATGAGACAAAGAATTTTAAAGTGGTTCAGCCTTATAAGAATGGCCTACGTCCACTGTTTTTGTTATTGCCAAGTGTTTTGGAGTTCTCGATATGTAATTCTATCAAGAAAATCCGGTCCGTTTGAATGAGGGTGATACAATGTATTTATAGCCCTTCGGCTGTACATGTGAAAGGGTAAACAATTAATGCCCTTTAAGAATATACGTCTGTATGATAAGCATTCAATGAATAGTTGAACTGTTGATTATCTGGCAATCAATGTTGTGGCCGAGATGCAGCTCGGACCGCCTTAGTTGCTTGTCGTTCAGGAGTTCCTCGGAGTGTTGTAGTTCCTCGGAGTGTTGGAGTTCCTCGGTGTGCACTTGCTGCTCGGAGTGGGTATGACTTAGTCGGGGAAATAAACTTCCTCGTTGCTATTGTGCCACGTAGGTCGACACGTGTCTTCTTTTTATTCGTCTATGTCAGCATATTAATTTTGGTATCAACACCGACCTCTATGGAAAAGAGATGGCGCGTCCAGACAACTTGCGCTGTCTCAAGAAATTTTACCCTTGGTTCGAAATATCGACGCACTATGACTCTTCTCATGCCCCTTTTTTCCCGAAAAAAAATATTCATTTCCCCTTCCAAAAACTACGTGGGACCTGATCCTCTCAAAAACCTTTTCTTTTCGAAATGAAACTCATGGAAATTTTTTAGTCCCCCAGAGGTACGTAGGTAGACCATATGTAATATATGGGTATTACCCCTTCTTTTTCACAAAACGCTATTCTTTTTTAACCTTCGAGAATTGCTATCCATTTTATCATTTACATGAACAAAAGGATTGTGTATGCCTTAGAAATTAGTATAGATAATTCAAATGCAAAATTCATCAAGAGGCATAACAAAATGTGATCAAAATCATTTTTTATTTATAATTAGGAATACATCTTTGTTACATGAAGTATCAGCGAAGGGAGTTAAATAAACCACCCCATTCAACTGACTGGACCATTCCTAAACAATCCTAACCCTAAACCAAGTTACAACAAAAACTATTCCAAACCCCAAAAATACAAAACACCAAAATTACCATAGCTTCACAAAAAGAATCACCCAAGCTTCACAAGACATTTCCTTAAACTTCCTGATGACCTCACTTCATCATCATTTTTGGCCATAGAGGTCCCTGAATTTCCCACTCCTGGTTGACACTCCGTACGCACTCCATGGAGAAGTATGCCCTGGCAATCCTGGACAGACCACAACACCGTCCTCCATGGTGTCGAAGACAACAAACCACCTTTGAATAGTCTCTTCTACCATGATTTTCTCTACTACTTTCTTCCATAACCATTCCAGGTAGTCCCCAGACACATGTCAGACCCCTCCCATAGACTGTGACGGACGAATAAATGATCGGCGGTGCTTCCACAAAGAGAATAGCATCATCCTCAACTATTCATTCAAATCCTCCACTGGGAAGAATTTTGTTATGCGAGGGGGCACATTTTTTTCCCATCCGACTTGGTACAGAAGCAGTCATGGGAAATAGAAAGAAGTATACCGAAGGCCCACTTACTGCACATACCGATACTCTCCAAGCTAGAAGATAGGCTATAAGTCCCTCCACCATGGCACTGACCAGTGAAGACACCGAGCTTCATGATCTACAAACCCATTAACCCAGATCTCTATAGGTGAGCTAAAACTGAAGAAAGGTCGAACAAAGAAATTGGGCAGAACCTCCAAGGGATACTCAGGAGGGGCCTCCAGACGAAACCTTTCTATAGGCTACATAAACAACATTATTGGGCTCTCCCTCATAAAGTTAGAGAGGCCCTCCTTCCAAGCATCCAGACCATTGAGGGTCTCAGCCAGCACCACTTTCGCATGATTATAGCACCAAGACATCCACACCGTTATCACATCCACCTGTGGATCCGTTGTTAAGTCCCCCATCACCAGCAAAAACCTCATAATAAACCCCTAGGAAACAGTTCCGGCAACGGATGCATCCTAGAAACCCCTCAAGTGCATTGAATATATAATCACCTAAAGAGAAATAGCCCCTCCAGTAACCAACGGTCGAGCCGTCTAAGGAGAAATATGAAGCAACTCCGTAAAAAATGCTCGAGGAGAATGGAAAAATCAAGCATAGCTGCCGCCACACTGAGGCTGACACTCAATATGGCTGAGAACTCCTCATAGGTGGGACAGATCTCATCCAGTCCAAAACGAAAGACATGATCCTCAGGGTACCATAACTATACTTCCATTGTTAACAAGTTCCAATTTATGGCTCGATTACGCCATAGAGAAACCCGACGCAGGTTGAAAGCATCGTAGTCCACATTGTATAATCCCATGGCCTCCAAACCATCGAGGTAAGAAGAAAATCTTTTATACATGGAAAGGGAAATTTGAGAATAAGAAATATGAAGCAAGAAGAAAAATATGGGTATTGGTGGAAGAAAGCACATCCCGTACCCCTCCTTTTATACTCAAAACCTTTATCAAAAGACAAGAACTCTGGAAACCTGATTAATTCTCAGCCCTACAGGAGTACTCTGATGTGTGAAAATGTGTAATCAAAGCCTAGGGATGATTTGACTTGATCCACATGAAGATAGGCAGGTCAAGGGGTATGCCGATTGCAACCCCCTTATCTTGGAAAATGCCATCTTGCCACTTTTATCAAAATAAATTTTAGAAAAATAGTCATTTTGGAAAATTACCCCCGGGTTATATACTCATTTTCTCTTAAGAAAAAATTAATATTCATTCTCAAAATAAATTCTTACTCAAAAAATCTTTTTCCACTCCCCTTTTATAAATCAATAAACATTTTTCATTTAATTATGATTTCCATACTTATCTATACCTTTGCCTAAAATAACAGTCTTAACATAAAAATTAAAAGCGCATGTAGGATAGGACATTAAATCAAGAAAAATGCCAAAAAGGAAAAAATGCATATTTGTTCAGATATTTTGCTTCACTTGGTTACATCTTGCAGATAGAAAAGAAAATTGAAAAATACAAATGGGACTTCACCCGAACCCTTAACTGACCCTCTCAATCCCTCAACCCCCTCGACGGACGCAATTTCCCCTACGATGAGCGGTGGATCCTCTACTCCCATAACCCGAACCCTCATCTGAGATGGCAAGCAAAAAAAAATAGGAAAGAGTTGAATTCTTAATATAATGAGGTATAGAGTCCATTCATTCCTTAATGTCCCTCAACTAGGTGGTCAAAACCTGAATATACTGCAAATAAAGAAGTAACAACAAAAGGCAAATCAATCATTAAGAAGCAAAGAAGAATAAACAGAACAAGAGAAAAATAAAGGATATACCTTAGGCTGGAGGGCCTCATTTGTAAGCCTCGTCAACCCAGACAACGATGCATTAGGACGGTGTGGCACGCTAAGTGATTCCTTGCTACTCAGTCAAAAGTTGTAGTAAGGGTAAGTAACCTGAATGATCGAAGCCTCCTCATCCATCACCACCAATGATGACGTGATGTGGATCGATCCCACTGGCGCGTTATTACCCCTACCTAAAGTCGTGGCAAGCGGAGGCATGTTCTCCATATCATAGATACAGGAGGGAATCACCCATCTTGGCAAAAAATTGAGATAATCATAGCTCGCCACTGTACACGTACAGTGCGTATAGGGCTCGTCGATCATTGCTACCACCCAAGCATCGTCTAACATATCTCTCACCCGCCTTATGTATATAGGGACATAGATGGTGGGATCGCCACCTCCTCCTCCATAAGATGCCTCACCACCCTCTCCCCTAGGCACTAAACGTATCCAAACTCATGCATTATCAACCGCCGCATGTGTGCATGTAGGCCTGTCTCCCTAAGATCCCGCGAAGTCACCCTCGGGTGTAGAAGGTCACCTACAATCTCCCACATAGAACCAATATATACTCAAGAAATGAATATGCCAAAAGAGAACTCAGAAAAAATGAAAGATAACCGGATCGCTCGTTAAGGAATTTAGGACCCGTCGCACGTCCGCCAAACATAATGACTGATTTGATCGTCGGTTGGACTTTCTCCACTGGAACATCCAGTAGAAGTTCCCCAAGTCCTCATACTTCAAGGCCATTAACCCTTTATGGTTCCAAATAACCTCATAGAACCATCCAAAAGACAGGAATCAGCAAATAAAAGAACAAAAGAAAAGTGCAAGGAAATCCATATGGAAAATAAATCCAAATTTACCTCCAAAAGATACATGTCCCTCGTAAAAGTCTACCAATAGCATGGGCTGAAAACATCCAAAGAAGAATAAAGGGACACCAAATTCAGGCTCCCTTAATCATAAAGATAGACGTTCAAAATCGTCCTCAAATACGGTTTGAACCAAAAATAGACGATGTTTCCCCTCGTCGCCACTAAAAAGCCTCTTAGTAAAAGCAAAATAAACACGTGGGCCATCTGTATCACCTGCCACCCATCAGTCACATCCACCCTCCTCCTCAAGATCATATCCCTTAAGCATAAATGCGGATTGAATCCCTAAATACGATCTTACTCACGTCCCCAACACTGCCTGCACCGCCTTCGGTGTCACCCTCAATGTATGGTCCACCACTATCTAGAACCCTGCACAATCAACCCCCATCAGTTACTGAACATCTACGAGAGTGACCCTCATCTATTCGAAGCCAAGATGAAAACTATGGGTAGTGTCCCACCACATCTCCCCCAGAGTGCACAAAACCATAATAGAAAGTGGTGTCTCATCTAAAGCCTATGTCAAATGGCCAAAACCCGCATAAGAAACCATACAGAGATCCACAACAGGGAGATTCTACCAAACCTCCTTCATCCTCGTCATCCCCAAACACCAAATAACTGAAGGAGCAATGTCGGTCTGTAAAAAAAGAAGAAGAAAAACCTTCATTAGCACTAAGAAGAAAGAGAAAAATGAAATGAAAAGCAAAGGACATGGTACTTGTGTAGCCACTAGGGTTCCTCACCCTAAATGAAATGTGGTATGCTGGCTCACATAGTAGGATACGCTCATTGTCTATGGGCTCGCATAGTAGGATACGAAAGGTCAATGGAGAAGGTTATCTCCCTTTTTATAGAAGGCTAAGGGGACTGTCGATTGGAGACCCTTTACCATACCGATTGGAAACCACTTTTTCCTCTCCCCCAAGAATCCTAGGAGAACATGCCCTTAACGATTAAAACCCTCCCAAGACTGCCTATCGACACCCTCTTTTAAAATTTATAGAAAAATTCGAAAAAATTCTTGAAAATTCAGAACTTTCCCAAAAAATTCCCAAAAATCCCTGAAAAATATGGAACATCGTTTTCCTCAAGAAAATCATTTTTGAATCACTAAGCCCCTTAAAAACTCTCAAAATCACCAGTTGGATTAATTTTAAGCTCTTATCACTAGCATAATCCCCAACAGGATTAATCTTACACCCTTATCCTCAATAATTCCCCAGTCTAAGCATCCCCCACTGGAGTCTCAAAACAACACAGTCCCCAATAGAACCGCGGGTAAATTAAATTCCCCGTGAGAGAAATCTTCAGAGCTACAACATAAGGTCCTCGTAATTGACCTCGACCCTCAGAATTGTTCGTCTAACTTAAAGTCCTAAAAATTGACCTCGGTCCCCAGAATTGGTCATCGCAACTTAAGGTCCTTAGAATTAACTTCGACCCACAAAATCAGTCATTATAACTTAAGGTCCTAAAAATTTACCTTGACCCTCAGAATTCTCATCCCAACTCAAGGTCCTCAGAATTAACCTCGGCTCATAAAATCAATCATCACAACTTAAAGTCCTCCGAATTGACCCCGACCCTCAAAATTATTCGTCCCAACTCAAGGTCCTCAGAATTAACCTTGGCCCTCATATATGAAAATCCCAACTCAAGGTCCTCAAAATTGGCCTCAGCCCTCAGAATCGATCGTCCCAACTCAAGGTCCTCAGAATTGACCTTGACCTGTAAAATTGGTCATCCTAACTTTAGGTCCTCATAATTGACCTCGATCCTCAAAATTGGTCGTCACAACTTAAGGTCCTCAGAATTTACCTCAACCCTCAGATTCAGTCGTCACAACTCAAGGTCCTTAAAATTTACCTCAACCCTCAGAATCGGTCGTCGTAACTCAAGGTCCTCAAAATTAATCTCGACCCCCAGAATCGATCATCACAACTTGAGGTCCTCAGAACTGACCTCGACCCTCAGAATTGGTTATCCCAACTTTAGGTCCTTGGAATTTACCTCGACCCTCAAAATTGGTCGTCACAACTTAAGGTCCTTAGAATTGACCTCGACCTGTAGAATTGTCCGTCATAACCTTAACCCACTGAATCGGTCATCTTCATCTCCTTAGGTCCTCAAAATTAACCTAGACCCGCTAAATCGATAACCTTCATCTCCTGAGGTCCTCAAAATTAAAAGCATCCCTCCGAATAGGTCAGCCCCATCCTCTAGGTTCACAAAATTGACCTAAAAACCTCCACCCAATGTCGATGTGTTGTTTATTATTCAACGAACTTCACTTGTTTTGAGCTCGCCCATCGAGGTGATCTCTATAGACACCCCATCCTAGGACCCCTTTAGCACCTCCTTAGGTCCCTAGAACTCACTCATTCAACGTAAACCCTATATCATACCCCCAGTACCGATCTAGAGGTAAGAAAGTGCTCTTGGGCTCTGTTTGACTCCGATAAAATTTATTGCATGAGTAGAATCTTCAAAGGCCTCTAAATCCCATTTCTAATGGTCTACCTCATGCACGAATTGACCTTAAGGTTCAGACGAATGATTTTTTTTACCTTAAAAACTGATATGGAGGCCACTGGGTGCTCCTAGGCCCCCTTTGACTTTGACCAACTTTTTATCTTGAGCAAAAGCTCATGAATCTTTGAAGGGATTTTAATTACCTTTCTAACGGTTCGCCCTGTGCACGAATCGGTCTTACAATTCGTATGAACGATCCATTTTACCTTGAAAATTGATCTGGAGGCCATAGCGCACTCTCGAGCCTCGTTTAACCCAGGTCAATGCTTCAGCTTAAATGAAACTGAATGAATATTTAAAGGGCTATGAATACCCTTTCTAATGGTCCTACCCATGTGCAAATTGGCCATATGTTATGGGTGAATGACCTATTTAACTTTGAGGGGTCGTCAAGTTCTCCCGGGATCCATTTGACCCTGATCAACTCTTCGACTTAAATGAAGCAGAATGAGTCTTCAAAGGGATCTGAATACTCTTTTCAATAGTTCATCCTATGTGTAAATCAGCCTTATGGTATAGACAAATGATCCATTTTACTCTGTTTGACCTAGGTCAACTTCCCTAACCGAATGAAGATGAATGAAATCTCAAAAGGCACTGATACCCTTTTTAATGGTCCACCACATGCACGAATCGGTCTTATATTTCAGACGAATGATCCATTTTCTTTAAAGAATTTTGTGTTTAGTGACCAACGAATGCTTTTGGGCCTCGTTTGACTTCTATCAACTCCCAAAATCGAGAGTGGCACAATGTATTCTTAAAGGGCTCTGAATACCCTTTCTAACCATCCCACCATGTGCGATTTTGACTTACGGTTCATATTTTATGACTGTTATTTTGAAAAACCTGGCTCAGTCAACCAAATGGCACCCCGAAGGATCCTTCCTATCGATAGTGTGTCTAGGGTTCTATACCGATAGGGACTATGGCGATCGGCACCCCCATTGGCCCTATAAATAGAGGCCATGACCTCACTCTGTAAGGCACCCCTGAACATCCCTCTTAGCAATTTATAGAACATTCTCTCGAATTTAGAGTTCTTCCCCTTTTAGAAAACCCATTTCCCACATTCCTTCCATCATTTTCATACTCATTTTAATAAATTATCACCCATCTCCTCATGCCACCATCATCTCATTGTGAGATCAGCACACCTACAATCAAGATCCACTTCAAGTCTTTATAAAAAGGTCCAATTATCCACCCTTGTCTTTAAATTCTCTTATTTTTGCATTAGTCACTTTATAATCACTTTAGTTCTTTATTTCATTACATCATACATCTTAATTCCAAACCTTTATTATTAGTATTTGCACTTACTTTATTTTCATAAAAAAAACCAAAAATAATAAAAAGAGGATTTACTTGTAAATTCCTAAAGAGGAATTCTCATCATATTTTCTCAAACTAAAACACCTTTTTTTACACACACATATAAGCAAAATGCTAGGTTGGATTTATGGGTTAAACCCCACGTCATATTTTCTTTGAACTATGTGGACTTTTATGCCCCCTCAGTCTACGTAGGATCTTGGGTAAAACCCTATACTTGAGTCCTCCTATATGTATTTGTTACTTTGTTCTTATTATATATATATACCATATTTTATATGCTTGCTTGCTCATGTCTTGTCCTATATACGTATTCGTTCTTCTATAATGACTTGTGAATTGGAAAACACTTACATTATACTTTGAATTACTATTTTTAGAACACTCCTAAGGATGACCTCACTCTCCTTTTGTCCATGATGTGAGCTGAATGATTTCGTTCTCCATTTATATTATGCATATGAGCATACACATCACAGAGTTTAATGTGATAAGATTAACACATGCCCATAAGAGACCGAAAGTTCAAGATGGGTGAATAACATATTTCCATTCTGTAACTTAGTCCCCGAACCCTTGAACTACTTAGTTTTGCAAGCATCAGTATTGTCCTTTATGCCATTCTCTCGAGGTGAGAAAATTTCTTTTACGTGTTTTGTGCAAAATGGGTTAGTGGCTCTATCTCTATGTATCACCCCACATCGACTATGGACGAGTACAATGAGAAAGGACACAATATTGTGTGCATGTCGGGAGGTAAGTAAAGGGGGGAGGAAAGAGGGATCCTCCATGGGTAAAACCTCTGACCACGACCTCGGGATGGACACACATACCTTACTAAAAAATTGATCTTTGTAAGAAATGATACTCTATACCATGTAGCTCTGATACAATCAACCAAAATTTATCTAATTTGAAAAAGATTCGGAAAAGATGGTTCGATCCTCTTATGTTTATTTCCCAAACCGAGAGTTTCTCGTCGAGGTCGTATCAATTCATTGACATGCCTGAAAGAGAACATTGTTCTTGGGGACTGATACCCGTTGGTACCGGATTCAAAGGATTAGTGAACTATTCATGGCAAGATACCAACATTCCCTTCGAAACAAAAAAGAAGAATCTATTTGGGGCTGGAAATGAGAAACATTTTGTTCCACCGAAAAATGGACAAATTCCTTTTCCTTGGAACACATACAAGATTCCTCATTACAAAAAGGATAATGGTAACCCCACCACTAACTTCAATTATGAATTTCATTACATCATTATAAGATATTTAGTTACTCTCAACTATTCATTCTTTGTATTGTGTAAAATCCATTAAATAATCTTCAATGTTCAATTTACTTGTTCAATAGGCTGGAAAAAAATTCATGTTGCATACAAGAACTCATAATTCATTAAGTTTATTCAACACAACTCAAACTCAAATTAAATAACTTAAACTTAAATTCATGTTGCGTACATAAAAATTCTCAGCAAATGAACCACAAACTTAAAATACTTAAATAATTAAAAAATTACAACTTTTTCTCTAATTAAACATTGTTCACAACCTAGGCTTGACTAATAAATAAGATGACCAAGTGATAAAACAATTATAATAGTTTTTCGTCAGATTCCCTTCCCTACAGTCAATGTGCAGATGCATTTCTCTGCAACCGTTGTATGTTTCATCAATTATTATCTAAACCTCACTCATCTGTAGAGGAAAATTGTGAAAAATTAAGGAAATGAGTGTGCACGCACCAATAATCCTGATATTGGTCAAGTCCCTAAAATAATATTTCTCACCATAATCATTGTGAGAAGATGACGATGATCCAGGGACTGTAGTAGGTGGATGAACTGGGAAGGGAAATGCTGAATGACATGGAATTTGGGAGGGAATACTTGATGCGGAGGATAGTAGAAATATTGAGAAGGAGGATAGGGAAAACCTTGAGTAAATAACTACACAAGGCACCCAATTTCACTTGTTAACACTCCCAGGTTACTTTTACTCTCATGCACATCCATATTTATCTCGTACAGACTATCCTCTTGGCTTGAGATGAAATTCTTCATTGAAGATAACTCATCAACAAGAGGTACATTATGTTTTAATTTGGTTTTTGTCATATGTGATCAGAGACCTCTCGTCCTCCATCTTTTGTTAGTTCCAAAGGTTTGAATCAAGGCATCATTTTAAATGTCATCATAAGGACTCAAAGCAGACTGACTGCTAATAGCTTCGATCGAAGTTTGTATCGTAAAATTATATTTAATATTATAATTTTAACATTATTTATATATATATATATATATATATATATATATATATATATATATATATATATATATATATATATATATATATATATATATATATATATATAACTGGTCATACACGCTAGTGTTGGAGCCAAGTTTGGTGGGAATTTATTATCTTTGTTCCGTTAGGCATGCACATACAAGTTGCCCTGATTAGTTTTTTATTAGCATCTTGACCACCCTTTGTCCTATCTAAAAATTTATTCCTTAAATCTTCATATTATTTAGATCATAGTATGTGGATATCAACTTTCTTATCTATATTTTGTTTATTTTTCTCCTTTTGGACTAGCTTTTTGTTTATCGCCTCATTTTACAAAAAGATAGTCCATACATTCTGATGGATTCTGTCTTTCATAGCCAAACTATCGAAGCTTTATGACCCCTTCAAAAATTGTCTCTACCAAAGGTTTTCCCAATATGTTATAGTTATTCAGTGATCCAAGAAAGGACCATTCACTTTGAATGGTCAGCGAATGAAAAACTCTTACAATGTGGGTAAAAAAGTCATCGTTGATGGCTTAATCAACTAAGTTTCAGTTATTTATTGCCCTGACTCCCCCATTCATTTGCCCAGTCGACAAACACTGGAATTAAAGATTTGGACGTCATTTTTATTTCCTGTAGGATTATTTATGAGAAGGGAGAACCCAATGAGCTTCTTCTCATTTACTTAGGAGGTGTCGAGAACGGGGAGTGGGGATGTTGGAGTAATCGGAGTTTGTTACTTACTCGTAAACGGATTGGTATAGGGAACCAATGGCGAAGAATATAATGTTTCACCATGTGGTAAAGAGCATCCTTTTGGGGTGTAGGAGATGAGAATACTGGAGGTGTCACGTCATCACTTAGTACATTCTATCCATTATCGCTCAACATTATTTACGATAAAAAAAATAAGCGACAAAATCATTATACTAACATTTTTTAGACTGACTAATCAATGTAAATGACATATATATGCATATACCTTCTTATAATAAGAGTTTAAAATATGTTCAAAGTGTCTGATCTCCATCCATTTGGTTTTACTTTTTAAAAATTTATGAATTTTTGTATGTGGCCAACTAATATGAAATATATCCATGATTGATGTATAGATGTCCATGACATGAACTAGAAATCCTTTCTTCTTCAACTTATTGGCAAGATTTAGTTTAGCATCAATATGTCGCAAGACACAACAATCTTGGTCAATGCAATTTTTACATAGCTATATCCACAATGGGTGACTATATTTGTTGCCTTCTGTAACAGCGTAAGAAACGTCAAGGATACATCAGGACTATGTACGGGAAACATATTCCCTATAGTCTCATCCCATCTTTATGGAAGGAAAAATAGAATATGATCGAATAGTTACTCTTGTGAGATATGGACTTCACAATTTGCAAGGAAGTTAAATTGTTCAATTGTTTTATTCTCATACTTGTTAATATGAGTACCCTCTAAATGAGGCGCACTAATAAAAGAGTTATAAATGAAATCCAATTGAAACCTCTCATACTCTTATTGCCAGTTATTACCATTGAGCCTTATTTTTCTAGAGAAAAATATATGAGGGTGTGAATATGAGTCCTATAAGTAATGGATCTAACTAATCATTAACTTGATATTGTATTACAACTGATCTACTTTAAATTTATCTTATTTTATTTAATCCTAACATTGTTATGTATCCTTATGAGTAGAAAACATGTGTAAGTATATATATGTGTGTGTGTGTGTGTTTGTGTATGTGTATGTGTTATACAAGTGAGTGTATTGGGTGGGTTCTATTTAGGTCATTTTTTTGGTAAGGTTTTGGGTGGAGATTGAGATTTCGTCATCTAGCTTATATCTCCAAACCTTAAAATTATCATTTGGTATTCTGATTATAGACTACAATGACATCTTCGTAACAGTTGCAAAAATGATGACAAAATGAAGAGAGAAATAAAGAGAGACTTCCAATGTACCTGGTCACTAGGCCTGGCAATTCGTGTTGGCGGGTCAGGTTCGAGTTGGGTCAAGACCCATGTATTCTGATAAAACCCTCAACCCGAACACGACCCGTTTATTAATCGTTTCAAAAGATAAAACTCGAGAACGACCTGTTTAACTAACAGGTTACACGACACGACCCGCATAACCCGTTTAATAAATCGGTCATGTTCGACTGGAAATCCTGACACGACTCGCTAACCCGTTTAATAAATAGGTCGTGTTAAACTCGAAAACCTGACATGAAACACATAACCCGTTTAATAAACAGGTCGTGTTTAACTCGAAAACTAGACACGACCCGCATAACCCAACTAATAAATAGGTTATTTTTCATCCCATTAACACGAAAGTAATAACATGTTTATAAAATCTGTTTAAAATTTTATAAAATACGTCCTTAGTCGTACGTAGTACATTATTAACCATTAAGCTACTTATTTAACATAAGTTCATACATAATATTAGTAACATACTAATTTTTATCAAATCGATAAACAAGTTCAAAGCGACACTTAAACGAATCCATAAAAGGTTTTGAAAGTTCCATCATACAATCCAAATCTAAAATATAAACAACCAAACTACAAAGATACTTAAACGAATCCATAAACAAGTTTATGGATTTTGATCAATTCCATAAACAAGTACAAAACAATACTTAAACGAATTCATAAAATGTTTAAAGTGCCATCATACAATCCAAATTCAAAATATAAATAACCAAACTACAAAGATGTGAACTTAATCTTCAAGACTTCAATCTACACCAAAAAGGAACCCTTCAACTCATATACCTACAAAAAAAAAGTAAGCATCCATTAAAATGATAGGAATGAATTGATGTTAAAATACTATAACTTTAAAAAAAAATTCATGAAAATCAATTATTGCAAACTCAAATGTTCAAATAACAATTAGATTTTTTTATTAAAGTAGTTATAATACGATATTTCTTACTAAAATATGATAATTACACACCTAAAATCGACAAGGAAGTTGAATATTGGGTCGACGATGATGAAGGAGCATTTTTCGTGTTGATATCCAAGTTCAAGATATTTTCTGTGAGATCATCAAGTTTATCTTGTGCAGATTCTGCATTCACAAATGAAAATTAAAATCAAAACAAATAAATATAAACATAATAAAAATAAATTCAAATATACAAATTACCAATAGCACCGAAGAGCCAATCTTTTGTGCAAAGTAACGCCTCTGCAACCTCAGGTTTAAATGAACTTCTATATTGATCAATAATCCTTCCACCCATACTAAATGCAAATTCTGAGGCTACCGTAGATACAAGAATGCTCAAAACATCTCTTGCCATTGCAGCAAGTTGGGGATACCTAAATTGATTTGCTTTCCAAAAAGCTAAAACATCTAAGTCGTCATTCCTATCAACTCTTGGTTCATCCAAATAAAGCTCTAGTTGTGACTTTTTAGCACAAGAACCAAATTCCTCACTTTCAAAATCATCAAACTCCTAAACAAGTTATATGAATAAAAATTAAATACATTTACCTTTAGAACAAGTTATATGAATAAAACAAGTTATATGAACAGAAATTAATAGAAATAAATTTACCTATACTACATCTCTTGTATCCATGCTAAAGGATGCATTATTTAAACTATCAACGGACCTGTTTTGCATCAAACTACAAGAAGGAGGCTTCACATCATATTCACCAAATAATACAAACAAATTTTCTCAAACTTGCCCAAATTGAGGTGAAGCAACCCCATACACTTTCTTATAACAAAATGAATCTTGTACCGTGGATCTAATATCACGACTATAGCCAAAATCATGCCCAATATTTCTCAAATTTTTCAAACATCATAATCGCCATGTTTTGAAAGCATGGATCACCACTTTCCATTTAGTTTTTCAATGTCAAATACGCCAAAAACACTAAAGGAAAGTACAAATTTGTTGTAGGATACTTCGTGCTGGAGAAAACACAAGTTATATTATAAAAATAAAAATAAAAATAAAAATAAAAAAACTTGCATATTTTGTTAACTTTCTCCCACTCACTTTCCAAAGGGCAATGCTTATAATTTGAATCACTTAATTCCAAGTGAGAAAAGACCTCACGGTAGAAAAGGGCATTCTCAAGCATTAAAAAAGTAGAGTTCCATCTTGTATCAAGCCTTTCTTAACATCTAGGGATAACAATTTGGCACATTGAATGAAGCTTACTTTCCTAGCTTGTGAACCTTTGATATATTTTATGTTTTCACGAATCTTTTGGACACCCGCATCAATTTCTTTCAAGTCCTTGTAAACTATCAAATTACGCAAATGTGCACAACATCTTATGTGAAAGAAATCCACATTACACAAAAGAGCCTTCCTAGCATTTAGTTGTGTTCGACACATGGCAACAAATGAATGATTTGAAGAAACATTATCTAGGGTCAAAGAAAATAATTTTTTTTCAATCATCCACTCCCTCAAAAAAGAGAAAATTTTATCACACAAAGAAACTCCATTATGTGGGGGCGCCATATAAGAAAAAAAAACAAAATCCTCTTTTGCAACGCCCAGTCATTATCAAGAAAATGTGTCTTAACACATATATACCCATCCGTAATAACTGATGACCATAAATCTGAAGTTAGACATACCCTTCCAGGAGCTTCATCAAGCATTTTTTTAACCCTAGCCTTCTCTCTATGGTACATTTTCAACACATCCTCCTTAGCGGTGCTTCGAGATATGAGTGGTACATCATCACGCAAATAAGAGAAGAGATCTCTTATAACCTTATACTCAACAAATGAAACTGGTAAATCAAGCATAATGAGGGAAGCAAGCAACATCTCTCTAAATACTTCAGGATTAAACTTTGGGACACCCAATGACATAGTATTTGTCGCTAGTTGTTGTTGAACAATCAATTTTCCTATGTCACGGGTGCTTGTCAATTCACATTTATCTTTATGACGCTTTAAATTACCAGTTCCATACCTACTATCACAAATGAAGACAGACCCACATTTCTTGCACTTACATTTTGTTTTACCATCAACGCCCTTTTGTTTGAGAATCTCGAAAAAAGGCCACACATTATAAGTATATCTCCTTTTACGCTTGTCTCCTTTGATTTGTCCCTTAGCACTAGTAGTGGTATTGTTTGCACTTTCTTGTGGCTTTACTTAATCCACTTCTACAACATCATCATTATCATCACCCTGTATCATTACATCAACATCAATAGAATTATTGAGCAAATTGACATTTAGCCCATCTGACTCCATCTAAAAAAAACGTTAGTATACTATTGACCTTAATAAAACACATCCACAAAGCTGTTTAATAAAACAAATTCACATTACTATTTAATAATTCGGATCTGCTTTGTTCCATTATCCATATATCATATAGTTTACCGACCTTAATGTTACAAAAAAATGTTTAATAAAACAAATCCAAAAATTCCATCTACATATCAAAAGATTTCAACAAAGCCCATCCACAAAAAAAATGTTCCATATATCAAAGATTTTAACAAAACCCATACACAAAAAAAATGTTCCATATATCAAAGATTTCAACAAAACTCATCCACAAAAAAAATGTTCCATATATCAGAAGATTTCAACAAAAAAATGTGGTTCCAGAAAAGAAAAAAAAAGTGTTGTGTTGTGCGTGTGTGCGCGTTGTGTTGTGAGTTGTTGTGCATTGTGTTCATTTGAGAAGAGAGAGAAGGGAGAACCTGTTACCTATGTGCGTGTTGCGTGTTGCGTGTTGTTGTTACCTTGAGAAGGGAGAACGAGAGAGAAGAGAGGAGAGGCGCTGCCTTGATAGGCCCCCTTTGAGAAAAAGAGAGGTGTTGCCTTGTGTGCTGATGTCGTCGTTTGAGAAGAAGAGAGAGAAGAGAGGTGCCATTTTTTTTTAGAAAAAGAGAGATTGAGAAGCCCTTTTGTTAAAAAAAAACTTTCCTTTATTTGACCTTTAGATTAAAAAATTAACGGTTTAAAATTAATCATGTCTAAACGGGTTTAACAGGTTTTGAACCCGAATATGACCCGAAATTAACCTGAAAAATAAACAGGTTAATTGCGAGTCAATTGCGGGTTAGCAGGTTGACCCGAAACACGACCTATTTAATAAACGGGTTATGCGGGTCTGACCCAATTTCGACCCGGACCTGTTTAGGCATGACCTGACCCGCAAAAATCGTGTCAAGTTCGAGTCGAGTTTTCGGGTTGTGTAAAAATTTCCCAGGTCTACTGGTCACAGTCATAGGTCGTGAACCACTGTTGTGACCATGTGCATGTTTGTTTATGTGTTATATATGTGCGTCTTTGTGTGTTTGCGTTATACATGTGTGCGTGTGTGTGTTATAAATTGAGAACTGGTAAAAAATTGAAATATTTTGCTTTGTGATTACATGAACTCATATTCAGATTACATGAGCTCCTGGTGGATCATTTAAATTGGTTCAACATCAATTTATGAAATTAGGTTATACTATGATTAAAATCCAATTTTATGAAGTAAGTCCCGATTCCAATGAACTAATATTATTTTAATAAAAACTTAATTTATTTCTTCGTTAAAGTTAATCTGGCTTAGACATATACAAATACAATCCCATATCTCCAATCTCTTCAAAATCCTTTGAACTCTTAGGATTTAAGTCTAATTTTAACATTTCAGTATTTTAAATTTTGTGTTTGTTTCATTTGGACATTTTTCACATTTCAGTCTTAGGTTTTGTTTTATTTATGTATTTCCACATTTCAGTCTCATTTTGATATTTTAACCCTACACATACACTCACAAACACATACATACACACAATACATACACATGCATAAACACAAAAAATATTGAATTGAATGATATTTCTTTGTGATTACATGAACTCTTGGTGGATCATTTAAATCGGTTCAACATCAAAACCCACCCTAGTTCATTACTTTGTGATTGAGGCTTAAACATCCAAATAATTATATTACGAAAATTAGGTTATAAGTTTATTAAAATCCATTTCATGTATTAAGTAAAGATTCGAATTAATTAATATTATTTTAACATCAACTTAATTTATTTCTTAATTGAAGAAACTTGTCTTAGATCGATACAAATTGAACCCCGTGTCCTTAATCTCTTCAAAATCCTTTAAGGCCTTAGGTTTTAAAATTCAAAAGCAACATTTAAGTATTTTTCACATTTGGGTTTGTTTAATTTTGGTATTTTCATACTTCAGTCTTAGAAATTATTTTGTTTGGGTATTTTCACATTTGAGTCCCATTTGGGTATTTTAACCCCACACATACAAACATATACATATACATACTCCTAAACACACACAATACATATACATATATAAACACACATAGTAGACAAACACATGTACACAAATACACAAAATATGTGCACATACATACATACACATAGAGTACATACATATTACACAAACACCTACAATTTCATTAGAAAACAAGTGGAGAAGATACCCAACTAAAAAGGGTCATCGGAGGAGAGAGATATCATGAGAGAGAGAGAGAGTAACAATATAGAGAAAGAGAGTTCGCGTGAAATGAGAAAAGGACATTGGTTGTATATATGTATAGGTTATGATCACGACCCTAACCCGTGACCCACCTACAATGACAATTCATTTTTTACACGCCAACAACATGATCACCTTCTTGGATCGTGACCATGTTTTGTGTCATGTAAAAAAAATGGTCATGGTTGGTGGATCACAATCCTAGACCGTAACCTCCAGCGTCACTATTTAAAAATGGTCATTTCCCAAGGCCATGACCAAATACAACTAAAAACCTTATACTTGTCATGCATCTAGCCACGGCCTGGGGCCCTAACCCACTTTCATGGGAGTTTGGAACCCATTTGGTTATGGGTTGGTCATGTATCATGACCTTGACCCCCATGGTCTCAGTTTATGATCATGGCCATATTTATTGGATGTCACCCTATGGCATGGTCATGACATGTATCATGCAAGGTTTGATTTTGGTCATGGTTCTAGGATGTGACCACCTAATCATGGTCATGGGACATATCCCATTTGTTATGGATATTCACAAGTTTATAATGTAATGATCGATGTCTTGAATCTAGTAGTGGTTGTATAACCCACTACTGTAGATATAAATGGTGATCCTTTAATGAAACCTTGTGCAAAGGGTTCTTTGTTTTGATTATTTTGCCCAGTTGGTCCTCCAAGCATTGAATAGAACCTTTCTATAATTGATCTTGTATCTTAGATTTTACTATGATGATCTTCTCTGTACGGCCTTGGCTCTTGGCAGAGTTCTCTTCCTGTTAAATATTCTCTGCCTTTTCCTATCCTCGCACACTTCATCGTGAACTTGACAAGCACTCAACCCTTGTCATCTCAAAACTTCTTAGATCTTTTACACATTCTCTAGGATCTTTGTATTAGTGTGATCTTGCAGCTCTTGGCCCCAATCGATCAAATGCATAAATTCCATCTGAGTCATCCTAGAACACTCGGGTGTTATAAGGAATGGGTTTGGTCCTCATAATATCCCCCTAATCTAATGGTCGAGGTTGATCTTATGCGATAGGATATGTAATCCTGACCTAATTTAGAGTACTTTGATTTCCTATATTTTCCTCGTGTGTCTAAATCCAATCTCCTTGTGTTTTAGGCTACTATGTCAAAATGAGCACACCTCCTATACTTGTATATGGCTAGGGGTGTCATCTTTCATCTTCTATCAGAGTTCTCACCCCATGTTAGGGTAACCAAGTTCAATTCAAGATTGTTTTTCCGATTCAAAAAACTTAGTGTCAGTTGTATATGGCTAGGGGTGTCATCTTTCATCTTCTATCGCATATCCTCCTGGCCTCAATCCAGGCTCATTAGGATTCCTTACAAATCCCCCATACCCACAAGTGTTGAAGGAGGACTTCCTTCAGTGGATTGACTTGTTTCTGGGTTTTTCAATATTCATAGTATTTCCAAAAAAATAGAGTGTCATAATGTCTAAGGTGGTGTACAAGGATTGTTAGTGCAAAAATGGTAAGAAATGTGGTTTAATCTGTATAAAAGGATAAATCTAGTGGCGAATTTAAGGATTAAAATAGAATTAAGTAATAATTTATTAAAAACAACCTTACCCCCTCAAAACCCAAATGAAACGGAATGTAATTCACTAGTTTACTAGAAAACATGTATCCTCTCAAGTTTAAGAAAAAATAATAATGGTAGAAAGCAACGAATGGCTTAGTGGGTTCCCACAAACGATATTAATCCGTTATCGCCTAAAACTGGTATACTGATTTGATCATAGCCAGAGCATACAACTATAAACGATAATAGATAAAAAGATAAAAATCAACAAAATACTTATTTAGGATTCGCTATAAAGATGGATGACAGAAAAAGAGTGAAGCTAGATTTATGTAGTTTTACCCAAGGAGGTTACTACGTTCACAGGTGCAAGTGTAGATAGTATTGATTCAATAGAATGAGAGTTTGTAATCTCATTTTGTTGTTATCTTATTTATTGTGCCTCCCTAAATATGGATGTTGGAATACTTATTTATGGACCATTTCAGCCAGTCCATTAGAGTGTGTCAGGGGTCTTATCTTTATAGATTATAAGTACCCAATTTATATGGTGATAGAGGAATAGTTGTAAATTTAATATGGGCACAGATAGTGAGAGGGAATATTTGTCTATTTTCATGTTGTGGGTGCACTGCTGACATCATCCCACTGCTCGACTTATTTCTGCAACTATTTGACAGAGTTAACTGCGTCAAATGATAGAGTTAAATGTGTTGTCTTAATTAGTAGGGCCGGAGAGATTGACTAAGCTGACCGTGCTAGTATGTTTACCAATCTCATTATTAAATGAGCCAACATCATTCTAATAAGTAATGAATCTAGGTGTCCTCTTCTTACTGGTTTATAATTTATACCATATTAATACACTTCTACGTAACTCCCGCATGTTCGGAAAATATAAAGCCCACGATGACATAGATGCAATCCTTTGTTACCAATTTAGCTATTCATGTTCTTCATAAAACATATTTTTCTTGCCATGCTTCATAATTTTTTTTTCTTTTTCATTCTCTTCAGTTAGCTCTCGTGGGTCATTGAAAAATAGGTGATCAATCTTCATTGATTGCACCAATTGTAGCATTTACGTTCTTCGTTTATATAAATATTGTAAAACTGTATACAACATTGAATGTTTAGGATCAATTATCCACCCCGCGTGGCACTTTTATTTCCACCCTTTCTTATGCTTTTTCTTTACAATGAAATTCAGTGAGAACTTTTCAGTTTTCCATACTTTTTTATTCGTCTCAAAATGTTACTCTATCATGTTATAAAAAAAAGTATGCATTCTCTTTTTAAATAAAAAGATCTGATACCAATTTGTAAAAAAAGTATGCACTCGCTTTCTAAAAAAAAGCTCTGATACCAATTTGAGAGTGCTAGAGCGGAATAAATGCGACTTCTCAAATAAATCAATTTTAATTGTGTGTAAACCAAACCAGTTTTAATGAAACTTAAGTTTTAATTCAGTCCTAACACATGCATCTAAGTGATATGAAATCATAAAGAAATAAGCATGTAAAGGAAACCAAATAACAGGATAGTCACAATATGAGGAAAAATCCCCCACAGGGGCAAAACCTTTTATTCCACTATAATTATAAATCACAACTTACACGGTTATAATGAAATAGATTTTTGACACATGAACACCGTAGGTGTCGATCGGTGTCGTCAGCAAAGGAACAACCGTAGCTACTCCTCAAAAACACGCAGTTCTGTTTTGAGCAAAGATCCACACGCAGCGAACCTCAAAGACCACAGTCCTATCTTCAGCCCAAGACTACCGCAGCGCTCCCTAATTTGACGTCAGTCCGGTGTAGATTTATCCTCTCTACAAAAAGTTGAACAATAGCAAAGTTTTGCTCTTGGGTTCCAAAATAATTCACATAAGATTGGGACGGTTTTATGAATTGAAAACAAGGTGTTTAAACCTTAAAGGAAGAAGCCAAAATCTTTCTACCGATTTTCACCATTTGCATAATGGAAAAAGACTTCTTCTGAAAAAGGAGTTAGAAAGACTTTTTTATAGAGAAATTAAGGTGGTGGGTCGTTCAAGCAAGACAGCATGTCGTTTGAACGATATATAGTGTCGTTTGAACGACAAGTACACATCGCGCGACACACTGTCGTTTGAACGACATACGGTGTCGTTTGAATGAGATTGTTAAAAAATAAAACTTTTTCATTTATCTTTTCCCCATTCAATGCACCACCTCAAACACTCCTAAAAATATAATTATGATAAAAACATCTAAAGCTCCTCTCCAACACTTAGAAAATATTTTATGAAAAATATCCCAAAATTAAAGTGAATAATTATGGAATAAAAACATAATCTTTACCATATTCATCTTGGAGAGTATTGATTGTTGAAGAACTTGATATTCGGATTTGTCTCGATGCATATTTGATCTTGAATGTTCTTCGACGGTGTATTGGTATACGACATATTAAATTGATAACGGACCTTTATAAAATCACGTCATTACACGTGTCTTTTAGTTACCATGCTTTTTATCTTCAAAGATTTTAACTTTTCTCAAAGTGACTAATGGCTTTCCGATCAATACACTAATCTCCCATCTAGTTTTCTTATATATTCTCACCATAAGGTGCTCATTTTTTTTTATAAAAAAGGTCTCTTATTTTTTTCTGAACACCTTTTTTATTCTCACCATTGTTGTCTCTATCAACACTTAATCTACCTCACTCTCTCTCGCATTGACATATATACATCATTGTATCAAACATATAATCTTGTAAATTTCATCATGTTTATGGGGCATATTATATTTCAATTTACTCTATCGAAAATTGTAATATGTTTCAAGTAACACAATTTCCCCTGATCTGGGCCTAATCTGAGGATTTTTCATGACATACTTGAATTGAAACACTGAAAAAAGAAAATTCTTCTATAGTTCACTTCTATAATTGAAGTTAGCTTAATAGACTAAGATGTACAACATAGTCTTTTCTCCTTAGCAATCGTAAAAGACCTTTATATTTTCCATTTTTATAAATAGAATCGGCCATTCAAGTTAACTTGAATTTTTACCTTCGATTGTTTTTCTACGAAGATCATTATATTAATCTCCTCGATCATATATGATTTCATTTATCACTAAAATAAGGAAAGGGAAAAATCTGTAAGGTCAGATAATTTACCACACTTAATAGATTCCATACTACACAGAACATGGACATTAAGAAAGGTAAAAAAACCATTCGTTGAGAAGAAATAATTTATTGAGATACCCATTTTGTGAGGCAGGTCTTTGGTCCACCCAAGAAAGAAATCAGTCAGGCCACATTTTTTTTGGGTTGGGAATTGCACTAGTGGACAAATATAAACATAATTGTATTCCAATTATTTATATAGTAAACTATCCATTAACATTGGTATCTCATTTTGAGTATACATGTCTCCTTTTATGCAACCTATTATAACACGCCTGACAGGTCGAATGGTATTTGAATTTAAATTTTGAAATGTTGAGGGAGGTATGCTAAGCATGATGGGTGATAATGTTTGGTAATATCTTTAAGTCGAGTGGATAGTAGAAGAATGAAGGTGATATGAGGTAAAACTTGAAAATCTTTAAGTTTTATCATTTTCATATTAAAAATTTGTGTCATTAGTAGTTTTGTACACAATGTTTTTAGTTCTCTAAGATGAAATTGTGTTCATTTTCATTATCCAATATACATGTAATATTTGACTTATTGAACTTGTATATATATATATATATATATATGTGTGTGTGTGTGTGTGTGTGTGTGTGTGTGTGTGTGTGTGTGTGTGTGTGTCCTATTTTGTATAATGAATTTCAAATCATTCAACAACGTGTTAATAGAGGTAGTGCTTTCTCATCATTTTTAATCAAATGACATTTCAATTTTTTAAATCAATTATATATAATTATTTTCTTAAAATGCACATGTATCGCGCAGAGTTAGAACCTAGTACTCGATAGTTGTAAGGTTTTATTCTTATGGAGCAAATAATAATGAGTTGGTGAAGAGAGTTCAATGAAAAATAAAGGACAGAAGTGGTGTTTGAATCGGTCTTAACCATGGTGTGCTGTGAATCTGAAGAATCACACAATTAAGTAGGAAATAATAAGTGACTATTTTTGTGAATAAAAATAAATAAATGAAACGAATGTGTGAAATAAATATATCCGAAGAAGATTATTGTTTTCTATTAATGTTTATATATTTATAATACATGATGGGCAAAAAGAGTAGTCAGTTCATTGGCTTTCTCTTTCTACAATCAATGAGTAGATATACATATATGGATACTATATAAGGGATCATTTGATGTACTGTATAAGGGGACCGGATAGTATAGGATAAGAGTCGAATTGGATAGGATAAGGATGGGCCAGATAAGACTTATTCCAATACTGCGTTTGAAACAGTTCCAGATAAGAAGACGGGATGGAACATAATAGTACAATCTTGTATTTGAAATGCTCCGGATAGAACTAATTTGTCTCTAGTTTTCCAAAAATACCCTTATTCTGTATTTAATAATCAAAAAATACAAATATATATTGTTATCACATATTTTAACTCAATATCATAATATATAACTCCATATGTTATGTTAAAAAAATAATATTATGAGATGATAATAATGAGATGAACATATGTATTTGCATTTGTATTTATAATTTGTAAATAGTCAACCACTAGTAATCACTCACACACATATAGAAACTGTGTGTACACAAACTAGCAGCCAGAAATAATGAGATAGTAAAACTGGTTGCTTACTATCTTCTTTTTCAATTCAAAACAAACAAGTCACAGAAAATTGCTTGAAGCCACAATTGGGTAACATCGATTTTATCCAAAATAGCCGTCAGGAACATACAAAATAAAATAAATTGAATTGTACATAGCTTTCAACTTGTCTAGCAGGTGGGTTGACAATGTATAAAAAAATAATATGTGTAATAAAATATTAGCGGTAGATTAACAACACATAACTTTCAACTTGTCAAGCATGTGAGTTAACATAATATTTGCATCAATTTAAACCAAAATAATAGTTTATGATAAAGCAAAAAATATAAAAAAAATGAAAAAATAAAAAATGAAGAGGAGCTTACCTACTATGATGAAAATGTGAATGTAGTTTATGTGAATGAAATGGACCGATGACTGCTATCTAATACTAGAAAGAGTGCAAGTTGAGTGAGTTTTTTTTTAACTTAATAAGGGTAGATTAGTAATTTCCAATCAAGTATTAACATCATGTACTTTTATACGATCTTAGAGGTGGGAATTTTCTATCCCACTCCTTTTGGGATAAGGAGCTTAATTGGGATAACTAACTTATTCCATCTCATATCACATCTTAAACTGCACCAAACATTGGATATGATAATTTTATCCAATACGACCCTCTTATACGGCGCATCAAACGAGGCCTAACACAAATATAGGTTTGGATTGTTAGGGTTTAGACGTGAACAACAAGGCATGAGATGTAGGTTTTAAGGTTGGTATGACTTGTTCCAATGAAGGATTAGATTCTAAGTTAATGTCTCCAACAAAATATTGAGACGACATAAATATTTTCTCGATAGGAAACTCCGAATGGGAGGGTGTGTGGTGGGAAGGGAGCAGATAGATAGCTAGAAAAGAGTTTTAATTAAATTATTTGTACAAAAATTGGAGATAAAAATTTAAGGGTTATGTTAGTATTCTTGGACTCTAAAAATGTCAAAAAAAAATTACAGAGGCCACAAAAACCCTTCTACAAATGGTTTTGGAGTAGGAAAGTATAAAAACATAGTTCCAATAATCACATAAAAAAATAAGTTTAAAATGTTTCTTTATGCATTCAAAAATTCTACTACATTATGGACCAAAAGTGAATTGCCTTGAGGGGACTGCAATCACTATTGAACAAAAGATGCTTTGTAAAACAATATCAAGAAAATAGGCTACATTTGAACGGTTAATTAAATAGAAAAAAAACACGAGCCATTTTAGCACGCTCAATTACATCTCCACCTACCTCATTGTCCCATTCTTAAACTCTGACACCCATACAATCATCAATACAACTTATTGCTTATTTTCATTTATTTATGTAAATTTTGTTTGATTAATTTCATTTATATATTTGGATAAATAGTAGATTTTAGTTTTTTTAACAGTTAATAATTTATCTACATAATGTTCTTTTTTGTCGAAATTACTATATGATATTTCCTATTTGTGGTCTTAATATTTTATTTATTTATTTTGAATCTTAATTTTATGTTAATTATTTAATTTTTGGAAAAATTTTAGTTTGGGGTCCACCAGTACTTATTGTTTGGCAGTGTATATCCACTTGTTTTGGCATTAGCTGTGTGAAGTTCAACATTAATAGAAATCATTAGTTGATCACTTTGACCATTAGGTAACGTATTTCCCAACTAAAAAGATTATGTTGCTCTTACACACAACACACACACACACACACATTATAAGCGACGCGACTATTGTGAAATTTATAATTACCGCAAGTGTACAAACTATTATAATATAGCTAATGCAAGTATGGGTCGAACCCATTTAAACTTGTTTCAATTTAATTTTAGAATATTCTAGCTATAATATATTTTTTATTTTAATTAAGAGATAAAATCTAACTATCCTAATTAAACTAACTAGGGACGAAAAGAAGATAAAATTACTAAGGTTTTGAAATCAACCCTTTGATTTCACATTAATTAAAATTAAAGTTCTAAATTTACTTCCAAATTATTATAACTTAAAATTCATGGAATCTCTTCTCTTGTATTTCGGATAATAAATCGTTAAAATTTTATTTGTAAAAAAATCTTTATTAAGCAGCCAAACTCATATTCCCTTTAAAAAATCAACTCACCGCACTTTATGTCAAATATAAGTATGAAATATCAAAAAAATTAACATAAATATAATTCATCGAACGAGAGCACGTAAAATCAAAGAGATTGATTACTTTAATTATTTGAAATGCTTTGTGATTGATTGAATTTGATTGTGAGATAGCCCAAATATAATTGAGCCAAGTGGGACTCTTCAAATTGATAGTAAAAAATCCAATTATTTTTATTTGACTTTTCAATATAGTGATTTCATCCCATGACGAAGAGCCTTACTTACAACTAGAAACAAAAGGGGTAAACCCCCTTTAATTAAAGGGCGTGCAGTATATTTAAATATTTTTGAGCAGATTTATATTATATCTCTTAACGATATTTCAAAGAACAAAAAAAGTACACGCCCACCACTGGATTAGCTTCCAACATACATAAAAGGGCCCAACCAATTAATATAATATATTCACATCATTATAGTTTCAACTAATGTTTAGAGCCTAAAATCTCAAAATGTCGAGTCCGTTCGAACTACAATGTCGTGGTTCTTTAAAATACTTTTTCAAAAAACTATGACATCATTCCATGAGATATTGGAACAAACCTATAAAATTCTTTTAGTGCAATAGTATACATTGTAGTGTCATGATATTTCTCATGAATTAATATTTCGTATCAATTCTTTTGCTCTTGAAATTTTCAGAGAACCTACAAAATATAAAAATAAATCAATTATACATACTTTATGCATTAAAAAATATAATTTTTGCAAAATTATAATTTTGCCATTTTTAACACCTAATTTAATACTATATTCTTTTTGTGTTAATTTTCTAAATTATACCTAATTTACTAAGCTGGCCTTATTAACCTAATAAATGCACAAAAATGAGTCTAACAAAGTATAAATTTGGAAATTAAAATGTATAAAAAATCACTAATTAACGACACGAAGAAAATACTTTTTTTCGACCAAACACGAACACAACCAAATTAAAATATGACATGACCTGCCATGACACTAAATTTTATATTTTGTATTTGACACGGACACGACCTACATAAAAGTGACAAGTGGCGACATGGCTTTTTTTTTACTAAACAGAATCAAATTAAAGTGCAACACGATATGAAATCTATTTTTTAATAAACACTAATACAAAAAACAGATAATCTTATTTGTTATTAAACAAGAACACAATTCAATTAAACTGGCTCAATTAAATTATCCTCCTATTAAGAATAAATTTGTACAAGTATTGACCCCGATCACAAAGATGCTCAGTCTAAGGCCGCTTACACATGCTTATAGTATTTTTTGGAAAGATTTGCCCCGATCCTTTTTTTTCCATGCAAACTTTAAAATTAAATATCTTCAAAAATACAACTCCATTTGAGATAAAAGTTTATATATTTAGAAAGGTCTCGATAGGATCTATAAAAAAAGATACATGAAGAATATATCACTTTTAAATTAAAAAATTAAAATTTTGTAGTGAAATTTTTTATGAGTTTTTGAAGTTGCAGGGTTGTATGGATTCGTTTCGATTCGTTAAATAAACTCCTTTAAACAAATTAACAACACATGATACAAATTGTAATTAGGCCAACAGGTTGATACTTTCTAAATTTTACTCTTGATTACTAAGTTCCTACGTGAGCATGAAAGATATCAAGTATGTAAGAGAAAGCACAACCACACAACGCTCTGAAGTATGAGGAAAATCCAAATGGGAAAAACCTCGGACGACCAGGCGTAGACATAATCCACTATGGATACGACTTTTACAAGAAGAAACACAAGACTTACATACCTGACTCCACATGACCCTTTGATGTCGTCTTCAATACCTCCATTCGTAGCACGTGTAGATCCAACATGCTGCACAACACGCATGTGCCTCGGTATCCACTAAAAGTCAAGCATCGTCTCTAAAAACAACTCATGCGTAGATCCACCGCATTCAAAACTGAGATGAGTGTATGAGAGGTTGAGTTTGTGGTTTTTTGTTCTTGAAAAAGTGATCCTAAAGATCACATGAAAAGTTGAAGACTTTTTGTGAAGAGAAAATGTGTTTTCTTCTAAAGTGCAAGGGCCAAAAGTTTTGAAATTTCTGAGCTCCAATGTTGTTTACAAGATAGAAGTAGTGGGCAAAGGAAGTTAGAGGGGAAAAATTATATTTTAAAAAAAATAAATCGCTTATTCGAACGACTAAACTTGCTCGTTCGAACGACATTACAGGATGTCGTTGGAACGAGTCCTTCAAATGAAATTTCAGGCAAAATCAATAAAGGAAGTTGTTTGAAGTCGTTTAAACAACTAAGAGAGATGGGTCAATTGAACCAGATATAAAACGACATTACAAGGAATTCCAAGAAGGAATTCATCTGAAGTCGTTCGAACACACATGTTCAAATGAACTCGTTTGATAGACCTCTCTAATTTAAAAAAAATAAATTTAACTTTAAAGAACAAAAAGAGTTTGAAAAAGTTTTACCAATAATCGTGTAACACTTAAAACTTTGCCTCCAACAAAGTAAAAATAATTCTGGTCATATACCTTTCATGAAAATGAGCAATCGGATAATGAGGTGAACTTGTTGAATGTTGAACTCCAAGATGCTCAAATTCTTCGTCAGGTAGAGTAGCATGTTACTAAAATATCCTAAATTTTTATCCAAGGGAAATAACCAATACTACAAATTAACTCTACTGGAAATTTGTCCTTACAAATCTCACCCCCTGGCTATTCTGGGACAAAACACAAAAAATAAATTGACTCGAAATTCGTTAAGCCAGGTCGTCAAGACGATCCTAATTCCCATACCCAAAACCCAAAAAAAAGGACAAACTCGACTGAACTGACAACAAAGATGTAACGTGAAGCTATTGTAGGCAAGAATATGGAATATGAAAAATATCCTACACACATGAAACGACAAAGCCATAAAACGCATAGGAAAATAAAGATGAAAATAAATCAAATTACGAGCTCCCTATTAACATGTTATCACCTTTTTTTTTTAAAAAGACAAAGGGGTTGAATAAACTTCTAATATTAGTGCAATAGAATAATTCAATATAGATAACATGATAGAACTAACATGATAAAAGAACAACCATAATAATATCCATAACAATGAAAGGAAAACCATCTATAACAATGATATATGATGAAATGAAGCAAAGGGTGATTAACATTAATCCATAATAGTGTCCAAAGAGACGAAGAAATATCCAAATCTAAAAACGGGAAAGGAAAATGTAAAACCAATAATCGGTACATATGATAGTAAAAAATAAATGAACGATAAATCTCTCTCTCACAAGTAGACTAAAGAAAATAACGGCCTAAAATAAAGATCACTGTGCTGGATCATCAGGGGCATCATCTGGAGTCTCATCACCAAGGATGGACCTAGTGCTCGAAGAACTTATGCCACATCGCAGCTCATCATGGTGGAGCTCCCGAAAGTGCTGCATCAAAAGGGAGTCTCTACGGGCCTGAGCCTCATCTCTACGGGCTTGTGCCTTCTCGGCTAGTTGCTTATCCCTGTGTATGGAGGCAAAGAACTCCTATATCATATCATGTTCCTAACGATTCTCCTCCAGCATTTTCTCAACCTACAAACGCATCAACCTAAGCTCCTCCAACTCTGAGGGTGGATGTCAATGAGAGGTAGAGGGACGAGACTGAGATGGATTAGTTGAGGCGACAGACTAGGATGACTCTGAGTGAGATGGAATGGGGTGAGGTGTATCCTTAATAATATAATCGTGGGATCGACCTATAGATAAACTATCTACGGTCTGATATCGGGTCGAGGGTATATCCGATAGAAAAAGAGGGCAAACTACATCTAAACAGTGATGAGTGACTAGAACCGTAAAAGGCAAAGCTTGTCGAATAGGTGCAAAAGGTGACAAACGAACGGCTATAAGAACTCTATAAATAAAATTGAGATGATCAATGGAATTACCAACACTGATTTCATACATTAGATTCACATGGTCCAGTGTAATATGAGTATGGTTTGCACGTGATAAGACATACGCACAAATTATCCAATTAAGGATCATAAAATCAGACTTGATATTCCGATGATACAAGATGGCAGAACTCGACTGAATCACCTGAAAAACAGTCTCTAAAATAAAATCATAGTAAGGTCTAGTTTCTTTGGGCCAAGGGAAAGTAGTGTTGGAGAGTCGGGGTAAACCAGTAAAACGGGATATGGAGTTGGTGGTGATAACAACCTCCCTACCACATACCTTAGAGATAAAACCTCTCTCCACTACAAGCATAGAAAATAAAAACTCTTTAATAAGATCAAGATAGATAGGGTCGTGAAGACTAAACATGTGATCCCAACCAAGGGTGACTAGCCAAGTGAAAACTATGGTTCCTGACAAAGAAACTCGATTTATAATCTTTTCCCAAACAATATACCTACTAGGGAAATTAAGGGTGTGGAAGAGTGTGTGATTTGCTTGCGTACCCCATCACAAATGAAGATTTTGGAAGGCAACGTCTTCATCGAAAGAATGTTCATCATCCAAAGGGGCGGCATGCCTAGGTCGTCGACTTCTAGCCATGGAAAAATGGAATAGATGACTACAACCTACCCAAAATTAACCAATCAAACTGCCACAACACCAAAAACTACCAATAACAACAAGAAATCCTATCCTCCATTAGAATATCACAATTATGAAGATAAAACAAATAAAAAAAATTAAATTAAATTTCATGAATTTTTTACAACAAAAATTTTCTATAAAAAAAAGGTCAAAACTTCATGATATGTCATTTAACTGGGGCACACACAATTATTTTTTATGAAAAAAAATTTGTATGAAAAGATATATATAATATAGCCATAGCCCCACAGAAAAATGTTGAGTTTATCTTAAATGCATCAATGATGAGAAATAAACACTCTTTAAGTGTTGCATGTTAAAAAAATGACCCAAAACATATATCCTCAAACCAAAATACCAATATATACTAGAGAGGATATGAAAAAGAATACCGCAAAAATGAAGCTTTAGAAATCCACGACTTTAGGAGATATGGAAAATGTCTTAATGAGGTGGAGGATTTTATATAGGTGAATATGGCGATGAAGGGTTGAGAATATAAAGTGTGTGGGAGAAATGGAGTTGAGAGTTTGAGAAATATAAGGAAGAGAAACCGTTTTTGGAAAAGAGGGAAAGAGGGGGAAAAAATAACAGTGCTATAAATTTTTTGACCCAACCGACCTATTAAAACCCCGGTTGTTCGAATGACTCTAGGAATCTCATTCAAACGACGTTGTTAGAACGACATACGAACGAGATTTTAGGGATATCTGTGGTGTATGGTCGTTAGAATCTCGTTTGAACGAGAATTCGAATGAGATTTCAAACATTTCAAACACAAATAAAATGAAGAATTCTGTAAAAACAAAGAGTATACTGGCCTAATATGGTTATAAACCCATAAAATTTTAATTTCAATTGTCCTATGTAGTGTATAAATACTCTAACCGTGGGAACATAATGAATGTGTGTGACCAATACGAGTGATATCATCGTCTATGGCAACGCACAAGTGCAAAATGCCAAACAATATATCTACACAGTTTACACTCTTATTTACCTTGTGACAAATAAAGGGAATACAATTGGAGACTAGCTCCAAAAATAAAATGCCTAGAAGATTGATGATTCTCTGGCCAATAGCATCACCTTAACAATGCAATATTAGTGATTTATTATACATACCCATTGATCTTCAACCTATGTTTCCCATAAAATCAAATATTCTTTTGAATTATACACAATATTTTGCATATTATACATTGGCCTTGGCAATTTGCTATTTTTTATGCCATGAATTCTTTTAGGCTCTTTTTATTCTTGCAATTAGTGGCTATTTACGCAAAGATAACCTGTCTTTCGCAGCATTCCACTATTAAAAAAAACTTTACTAGATAAATATTTTTCTATTTTTCTCAATCCGGGCAGTGGTTCTTACATTCACAATTGTAATGTCTATTGCTTATAAGTTTAGGTGACAAAATTGATAAAAACAACACCTTACTTCACCTAGCGTATGTAAAGCGACGTAGACATCCTCAAGATTATGTGGTGCGTGAAAGGCAATGATATGAGTTAATCATAGAAGAATATAACATAAACAAGAATTAAAATGCACAAGTGAGACGAAATTCAGACTAGCTACTCATCGAAATCTACATAGACATGGAATGAAATAGGGATCCAAAAATCTCGCACACATAACCTATATGGGCAAAAGTTTTATGAAAGACTTTATACACAAAAAAATGAAAATATTTTTGGAATTTTCAAAAAATATAAGTACAAAAATATAATCTAGTTCATAGGTAAAGAGATAGACATGAGGAACCTAAATAATGGATTTCCTAAGGTTCTCGAACCTAAGGGCATCTAGAGGTTTGGTAAAGATGTCGGCCAGTTGATGATACGTTCCTAGAAAGATTAAGGAAATGAATTTCTATTCAACTAACTCTCGAATAAAGTGCTCTAGAATCCTAATGTGTTTTGTTCTATAATGTTGGATGGGATTTCGGGAAATGTGGATTGCTTTCGTATTATCACAATAAATTGTCATTATTCCTTGTGAAATTCCGTAATCCTTCAACATTTACTTCATCCAAATGAGTTGAGCGCAACAACTCATGGGGATATATATTTGTCCTTCACCATGGACAAGGAAATGGAATTTCGTTTCTTGATCATCCATGAGACAAGTGCACTACCAAAATAAAAACAACCACCTGAGGTGCTCTTACAACCATCAATGTCTCCTACCAAATCGGTATTCAAATACACCTATAGACAATCGAAAGGAGTACTGTAAAAGGGTGTGCGATATCGATTATCAATTTAATTCACAAATTTCCAAACTTTAAACTTATTTAACAAGATATCATTTGTTTTCTTATAATTAAACAAACCCTAAAACATGCATCTAGGTGAATAAATTAATCATTCCAGAAAAAACAATCATAAATTGCTGGACACACTAATTTCAAAAAAAAATCCCCCGAAAGGGTTTAATTCTGTAAATATTTGCAAATCGCAACGCACAATACACTTATAGAAATCTGTTAAGAATCTACCTCAGCAAACTCACATTGATCTCAACCTAAATTATTAGTGGACTCCCACAAGCACCTACAAGAATTACAGCTCTGTCTCCGGCAAGAAATACCCTCGAGTCTTCCCAAGTGATCGTAATCATCAATAAGTAACTCCCTCAAGAGCTACCAATCCATCATCAAAGATGGCACTTCACAAGAACAAACTTCTATAGAAGTATTTTGGGTTCAAAAAAAGATTCACATAGGATTAGGATTGATTTGGTGTGAATCAAACATATAAAAAACCTTTAAAAGTGAAAACTAAAAAATTCTGCAGATTACAGTTTCGTTTTCATCAAAGTCTTGTAGTCTTAAATGAAACAGGATTCCAAAGTAGGTATTTATAAAAACCTTGAGTCGATGGGTCGTTCGAACGACATCTTGTAAGGGCAAATTTCTAATCGAGTCATTTGTAGTGTTGGCTTAATTTCGGAAAAAGCTAATTGAGTCATAGGATAGATGTTTGTGGTATCCTTCCAAGCCTATGACATTTGAAGTTTAAGTTGAAGGCATAGAAACCAAGTCCATAGTGAAGATTTCATCCTTACCATTTACGTGCCATGTTTCACGTCATCAACATTTATTTCCAAAGTCTCTAAATGTATGAATGCATTTGATATATAGAGAGTTTTCGATATATTTTATCGGTGTCTTTTTATTAAATTTTTATCATAATGACTTTTCATATTTCTCAAAAATCATTTTCAAACTTTGCATAAAAGTTTTGGGCTTGAAAAGTGATTTTGGTTTTTCTGAATTGTCGGTGGAACGACATTTTTCTCGTTCAAATGAGGTCTTTCGAACGAACATCGAATGAGGTATCAAATGAACTTTTATCATTTTTTTTCCTATTTTTTTCGTTAGAATTTTCGTTCCAAGGACATCGTTCGAACGAGATATATAACGAGAGTTTGCACTTTTACCCTATTTTCTCCGTAGAAGCTCGTTCGAACCAATTCGTTCGAATGACATTCAAAAGTCATTCGAATGACCTGGCAATTTTTTCCCAGTTTTGTCAGGTTTCTTATTTAGTCACCAGCTTTCCCACTAGCTTTTTATCACCTTTATTATGTGCGGGAAAATAGTTTTCTATAAGACTTTTGAGAGTTTCTTTACCTCTTTTGAGAGAAAAATCCTTCCATTCAAAAGTCCCACTTTGTATTTTTTTTTCATGATTTAATTTCTACTAACACACATGTTTACACCTATATGTTTGTTTTGATCCATGTCCTTTATATATACTTTCTTTGAGATCAATTTGGCACTGGGTACATTCTTATCCATAAAAGGAGAAATAGTTTCCTACAAAAGTTTTTGTTCTTAGTTTGTGGTGTGCAAACGAAGGAAAGGCCTTTGTATGTTTTGACGACAGTTGAGCCCCATCGGTGGATTCTGGAGTTATCTACTAGGTGTAGGTTAAAGAACGAAGGAGCGTCATGGCTTGAGGGATTCAAGTCATTGTTGTAAGTTCTTTTGTCGTGTCTTTGTAAAAATACCATACTTAGTGGATTTATAGGCTAGGCCATCCGAGGTTTTTTCCATTATGGGTTTTCCTCATACATCGCGTCTTGTGTGTTGTGGTTGTTTATTTTATCTTGCAAAATACATAGATGCATGCTTAGGACTAAAAGAATAAAAGTTGGTTAAATCCAAACTTTGGTGTTATTTTGGTGCTAATTAGTTTGGGTAATTTTAGTTTAACTTAATTCAAGTTGGCATAAATAATTTGGAAAAATGCATGCTTAAGTTTCTTTGGCATAATTTTTACTTGAATTGAATTAATTTTGTTTAATGGTGTTTAAAAGAAAATTCATATTTTTTTTTGTTTAGGTTAATTTAATTTTTAATTTGGAAGAAATTAAAATTTGAGTACTTAATTTGTTTATCTTGAAAGAAATTTAAAATTTGGAATACCTTGTGAACCATCTCATATTTGGACTTTAAAAATTGAGGCATTTTCCTATCATAGTGGTTTCAGAGCATATAATTTGAGAAATCACATTTTTAAATTGGTATCAGAGCAGGAACGCTAAATTATCGTGTTAAGATCCTTTGTCAAAGTTTTGATTTTAAAACGAAAATTTACCTTTTGCAAAATTTATTATTTTTTATAGTTCCAATTATGCGTATTGGAAAGCGCATATGAGGTTGGCACCTAGTGGAAAAAACCGATGAGCCCTCTCTCCAAGAACCCTCCAAGAAATTAAGGAGAATTCTTTTTCTCCTTCTTTCGTAACAATGGCACAACCTGCAAATGACTCAACGATTCCTCCTAAACCACCTGACTCTGTATGGGCCAAATCCTTCGCGAGTATCCTCATGAATCAACAACCAAAAGATCTGGCATTGAAGAGCCCAACCACATTTAATGGAGAACCTGCTGTTCTATTCTCCCAAGAAGACATTGAAACCCTAGCTGAACCATTTAAACACTCAATTGTGGGGAAATTCTCTCTTGGAAGACCCCCAATTGATTATATTCAGAAAAAAATACAAACTTTTTCCCTGAAATCTGCATACACTATTGGACTTCTTGATTCCAAACATATCCTTATAAGATTAAATAGTGAGGAAGATTATGTTAGACTTTGGCTTAGAGACATCTGGTACATTGGGAAGTACCCTATGCAAACTTTTAAGTGGATAATTGAATTCAAACCAGATGAAGAAAGCCCTATAGTTCCAGTGTGGATCAATCTCCCTAACCTTCCATTACATTTCTATGTGAAATCAGCCTTATACTCTATTGCCCAACTTGTGGGAAAACCTCTTAAATTAGATGCTTCAACAGCCTCTATATCTAGACCAAGTTTGGATAGAATTTGTGTGGAAATAAACATTTTGAGAGAAAGAATCAACAGAATTTGGATAGGTAGTGGAAATTCTGGTTTCTGGCAAAATATTGTATATGAAAACTTTCCTTCATTTTGTGAATTCTGTAAGAGATAAGGGCATTCTAAAAGCAAATGTATGATCAAATTCCCCCAATTAAAGCCAAAGAAAGAATTGGCCAAAAATCAATCCAAGAAAGAGGGAATTCAAGAAGAGCCAAAAGATACTGCAATAAAGATACCTGCTGAAAATGTTCATCACAAAGATACTGCAGCAAATCAAATAGAGGTAAATCTGCCTGGTATCGCAGATAAGGTGGTTCCTAATTTTACTGATTCTAGAAAGGAAGATTTTTAACCTGCAAGGCTATCCAATAGGTTTGATATCCTTCAAGATGATAACATTTCGAATCCAGAAGAGGAGAACCAAGAGTATCAAAACATCTATTTAAGTGATGGGGAAAAGATAGCTCAGGAGGGGCTGCTGTCATCTCAAAATTTCAACTCAGAAGAGACTTTCATTGTTAACCAAATAAACCTTTCTCCTAAAGCTTCAAAATTACCTCCAGCAGAGAAACATCCAGCTTGTATGAAGGATAACTTATCAGATACTGAAGTCTCCTTAAAAAAGACTCCTAATATTTAGGAGTTACAAAGGTTTGCTAGATGGTTTGATGAAAAATGGAAGGATATTCAGAAAACTAAAGAAGAAATGGAAAAAATAAAGAAAGGTCCAGATATATCCAAAGCTCCTGCCAAGATCTCAAAACAAGGCATTCCTACTAAACAAGCTCCTTATGATCCTCTATTCAGAATAATCACCAGAGCATCAGGTAAGTCCTCTTCCTCTAACTATAACTCTACTGTCTAAATGCTGAATTCATTTGTTGGAACATTAGGGGTGCTGCTAATAAAGCAACTAATAGAAGATTGAAAAATCTTATCAAAAAATACAAATTCCCTGCTATTGCCCTATTAGAACCTAGAGTAGGTATTGAAAAAATAACTAAATATAAGCTTAAGTGGCAATTCCCTTATAGTGCATCTAATTTATCTAATAAAATTTGGTTCATTTGGCAAAATGACTTAAAAGTCAGCATAACCTATAACACTGATCAACTTCTTTGTCTTAAAGTAAATTTTGAGTACTTGAACTCCACTATATTTTTGGTTTTAATATATGCCAAATGCACTGCTCTGGAAAGGAAAAGTTTATGGTATGATATACTGATATGCCTTGGCTCATCATAGGAGATTTTAATGTTGTTTCGAAACAAGAAGAAAAATTAGGTGGAACTGATATAGATTTTCATTCTATGGAGGATTTTAATGATATGATTACTACATGCTCTCTGACTGATCTTGGCTACACTGGATCAAGATTTACCTGGTCTAATAATCGTATTCATGGAACTATATTTTGTAGATTAGACAGAGGTCTGGTAAATATGCATTGGCTTAATAAATTTCCATCTATTGCCATTTCTCATATACATAAGACATGCTCTGACCATAGTCCTCTTCTTCTGTCTATCAAAAGTAAGTTTGATGACCTGCCTAAACCTTTCAAGTTCTTATCTATGTGGTGTATTCAATCTAATGTGAAAGATATCATTCAGCAATCTTGGAACCGTGATGTTCATGCCCCTCCTATGAAACTCTTCTCTAGTAAACTTAAAATGCTTAAAGAAAAACTTAAAATTTGGAATAAAGAAGAGTTTAAAAATGTTTTTCAATCTGTCAGTAATATAGAAGATGAAGTTTTGATTAAGGAGCAGGCTTTTGAGCACAATCCTTCTGAATCTTCTAGATCTGAGTTATTTGAAACTAGAGCCAAATTGAATATCTCTTTACAAAGGGAGGAAAGATTTTGGTTCCAAAAAAGTAATAAAAAATGGCTCAAACAAGGGGATCTGAATACCAAACTTTTCCATGCTTCTGTTAAGATCAATCATAGAATATTGAATATAACCAAGATCAAAGACTCCCAAAATAAATGGATTGACAAACAAGAGGAAATTGATAGTTTGTTTGTATCCCACTTTCAAAACATCTGTAAATCTGATCTTATCAATATTAATAATAATTTCTTAAATGTTATTGATAAAGCTATTACTGAAGAGAACAATAAAAATCTTACTGAATTCCCATCTGAAGAAGAGATTTTTAATGCCATAAAAAATATGAATCCTTCCAGTGCTCCTGGCCCTGATGGTTATGGGGGAGATTTCTATTATAAGTTTTGGGACATCATCAAACATGATTTAATAAAGGCCATTCACTCATTTGCTGGAGCTGATATTCCCAAAAGTTGGTCAGCTACCAACATTGCTCTTATTCCCAAAGTAGATATTCCTATAAATTGCTCCCAATTCAGACCTATAAGTTTATGTAACTTTTCTAATAAAATTATATCTAACATTCTTAATGAGAGATTAGCCTTTGTTCTCCCTAGTATTATATCCCCTAATCAATCTGGTTTTGTCAAAGGGAGAAGTATAAACGACAACATTCTGCTTGCTCATGAATTAACTCAATCTATAGGAAAAAAAAGTTCGTGCTCATAATGTTATTATTAAATTAGACATGGAAAAGGCTTATGATAAAGTGTATTGGCCTTTCCTATGTCAAGTTTTGAGAAAATTTGGGTTTAATGAAATGTTCATAGACATGTTTTGGAGGTTAATTTCAAATAATTGGTTTTCTATTTCCATAAATGGGCAAAGTAAAGGTTTTTTTCAATCTTTTAGAGGGCTTAGGCAAGGCGACCCCTTGTCTCCTAGCTTGTTTATTATAGCTGCTGAATGCTTAAGTAGAAATATAAATAATTTGTTCAAGAATGGTAAAGCCACTCCTTTTTCCCATCCAAGGAAGTGTAATTTGATATCTCACTTGGCGTATGCTGATGATATTATAATCTTTTCTAATGGAATAAGAAAAGTTTACTTTCTATTACTAAATTGCTTAAAACCTATGAAAAAACCTCCGAACAGTCTATAAACATCTCTAAAAGCTCTATTTTTATTGATCAAAATCTCTCCCCGTCTATTAGAACTAAGATTGGAACCAATTCTGGTTTATCTATTAAAACTTTGCCCATAAAATATTTAGGTTGCAACATTAATAAAGGGATAAATAAGCTATCTCAATTTTCTGATCTTATGAACTCTATTAGAGAGAAGCTTAATTCTTGGTCGTCTAAGTTAATTTCTCAAGCTGGTAGGGCCACTCTGATTAGATGTGTCCTTTTATCCATCCCTATTCACATCATCTCTGTTATTAGCCCCCCTAAAACTATTATTCAAAGATTGCATAATGTTTTTTCTACATTTTATTGGGGTGGTGTTAATAAAGATAAACCTTACCAATGGTTTAAATGGCATGATATGTGTTTTCCGTTTGAAGAAGGAGGATTAAATTTTAGAAGATTGGAAGATATCATTAATGCTTCTAGCATGAAATTGTATTGGAAATTTTTATTTAATAAAGGTATTTGGGCCTCTTTTATGAGATCTAAATATCAGAGTAGAATGTTTTTGAAGTCTGGATCCTCTACTATTAGAAGAATTAAATCTATATCTAGCATAGCTGATGATTATATTGACGTTGACAATCAAATATGGATTCCATCCTACTCTGGTGATTTCTCTTTGAAAGAAGCATTCCAAATATGTAGAAAAAATAATCCAACTTCTCTCACTTGGAAAATAAATTGGTCTAAAGAATGTCCCATAAAAATTTCTAATTTCATTTGGAAATTATTGAATAATTCTGTGCCTTTTGAGACTGAAATCCAAAAAATTGGTATAATACTTGCTCCGGTTTGCAGGGAATGTTTAGCTAATGAAGATAGCGACAAACACGTTTTGCTAGATTGTAATTTAGCAAAAAAAGTATGGAAATATTTTTGTCATCTTTTCAAAGTCACTCCTATTAATACTTCTTGCAGGGCTATGATTTTATCTTGGTGGATGATTAAAAATAACAAAGATTTTCTTAAAATTCTTTTCACCATAACTCCAAAAATTATTTTTTGGGAATTATGGAAGGCTAGAAATAGATTGGTTTTTGAAAATTCAAAGTCTTTTGTTAATTATATAATTAATCAAATTATTTTTGTAGCTTCTTCCATTCTCCAAAATCAAAAAATCTATGATACTCCTAACTCTGAAGATTTTCAAATCATAAACCTATTTTAAGTTCACATTAGTCCTAAAGTTGTTCAGATAATAAAATGCGTTTGGTCTAATCCCCCAAGTGGTGTTTTTAAATTAAATATTGATGGAGCTTCTAAAGGAGATCCTGGAAATAGTGGTATTGGAGGGGTGATTAGAGATTCCAACGGGAACTTCATTGCAGGGTTTGAAAAGTCTATAGGAGTACAATCCTCATTTTTTGCTGAAAGTTTGGCCTTGGTTGAAGGAATGAAATTGGTTTCTCAATTAAACATTCAAAAAGTGATAGTGGAATCTGATTGCAAGCTCTTAATAGATGTGATATTGAAAAAGGCTAAACCACCTTGGCAAGCTACAAAGATTCTTCAAGATTTTTAATGCTCTGATGAAGTGATTTTCAATCATATATGGAGACAATCAAACTCAGTCACTGATCATTTAGCCTCGGGGGATTCTCTTTTCAACACGAATTCAATGTATTGGGATCAAAGCTCTCTCCCTAGGTTGGCTAAAGGTTTACTTAAGCTGGATAACCTGCATACTCCTCAAATAAGGCATAGAATTTTTAAGATGTAAATGGGGATAAGATAAATCCCCATATTTTCTTTCAAGTCTTCTCTAAGTAATGGGGTTATTATAAAATCCCATATTTATTGCTTCCTTTCTAGAGTATTGGGCCCAACCTCTAGATTTTAAAGTTTGCTTGGGTTTGAAAGCTTAGGATAGGCTTTTTCTCCATATTATATTTATAAAACGTGTGGGGTTTCCGTCCCTCTTTGCTAAAAAAAAAAAAGGTTGGCACCTAGATCCCTAAATGAGTGGATTTGGATTTTGGTAATTAAAGGGTGGACCCCATAAACATGCCTAGAAGGAGAGGTTCGTGTACCTAAACCTGTTGAGAGATGGAGTGAGATTGAGCTTAAGTTAGCTAATTTTAATTCTTGTGGCTTAAATGCTCTTTTTAGTGCGATCACACCGGATGTGTTCCGCCAGATTATGACGTGTGAAACATCTAAAGAGGTATGGTATATACTCCAACTCACCCATGAGGGAACAAGTGTCGTGAAAGCTTCAAAACTCCAAAACCTCACCACTCAATTCGAAGCCATTAGAATGCTAGAAAGTGAGACTTTTTATGAGTTCTATGCGAGATTGTGTGATATTGTGAATTCGTGTTTTAACTTGGGAGAAAAGATACCCGAAAATCGTGTTATAAATAAAATTTTAAGGTCATTACCGGAGATATTTAATGCTAAGGTGAGTGTTTTAAATTCTTTAAGCATCTTAAACTCTACAAAACTTGAAGAGCTCGTAGGTGACTTACAAACCTATGAACTTAACATGTTTCCCTCCAAGGATGAGAAGAAGAAAGATAAGGGCATAGCTTTGAAACTAGGAAGGAGGAAACATCTGTTTCAAATGATGAGTTTGAGATTGACTCGGATGATATGTTTTGTTTGATAAGAAGTTTAGAAAATTTCTTAAGACTAATAAAGAGAAGCTTAAAAATGATCATAAGAAGTTTGAGAAGTCTAAGCATAGTAAATCCAACAAAATTCCTAAAAATCGTAATAAAGATCTTAATAGGGATGAATCAAATAGATGTTATGGTTGTGGGTTATGGTCATAGGGCATTTGAATGTCCTACCAACTAAGGAATAAGAGAAAGAAACCAATTTCATATAATGACACCCTTAGTGATAGTGAACCGAAAGAGGGACACAATTCCCCCATTGAACGCAACTTCACCACGCTCTTGGCAAGTCATGTGAACATTGACAATGAATATTCCCATAAATATATTCCTTTACATGACACTTCCGAGGCCATTATTTATGAATCACAAAAGTTTGATAGTAGAGAGAGTGGAGAAAAAAATGAATATGATGAGGAGGACAAGGAGAGTGAACTTCAAGTAGCCTTTCGAGAGCTGCATGCGGAATCAATAAAATTAAAAAGGGAAAACTTGAAGTTAAAATATTGTTTAAGAGAATTTTTCCAAGGAAAATAATAAGAGTGTTTTAATAGAATATCTTATGGCACATGAGAGATCTCTTCATGAGAAGCTTGATTATGTTAAAGGTGAGAGAGATAGCCTTAGAGGTTTAATGGAGGCTATGAAGAAAGAGCTTCTTGAATTTGAAGAGAGTATGTATTTACTTGAGTCTAGAATTATGGAACCTGAAGAAAAATTAAAAGACTCAAGTTGGGTCAAATTTGATTTGGAGTGTAGGTCGGAGAAATTAGATAAAATATTAGGAACCGTCCATATAAAAAATGACATATATGGTATTATGTTTGATACTCAAATGCTTCCAATGATAAAGCCAAAACTATGAGTTTGACATCTAGGAACACTAGTAAATATCAATCCTTAGGTTACACTTCATGTTGTGTTTTCACTTGCACTCCTTGTGGTTGGAAAGGGCACCTTAAAAAAATTGATCTTAAATTTGGTCCTAGAAAATCAAAGGGTAGAGTTTCCAAGATCACCAAATCCCAAGAGCATCGTGTTTCAGTTAGAAGATCTGATTTGGAGACTTTATGTGATAGAGTTTATGATTCTCATTTACTTGCACATGATTCCTCCCTTCAAAAATTCAAAGGTTGATTATGTTAGTTATGTTTACATACACTACATTTTGTGCCTCATGATATATTCTTGCTAGTTATATGTTTGTTTGCCATTTTCTAGTCTTTGCATCATCATATATGTGTTGCTAGAATTATGAGTTGTGTATCTATTGTATTTAATTTTTGTTCATTGTGTCTTAGTTAAAAAAAATACAAAAAGATTGTGTTTTATCTTTTGGGTTGTCTTTATGGTTGTATAAAAATTTTAAAAACTCAAAAAGATTTTCTATTTCTGTATATTTTAGTTTTACACATGCTATGTGGCATATACTTGTGTTTGAATCCAATATAACTTCCCATATTCCATGTGGCTAGAACTTTTGGTTAAGATTTTCAATTCTTAAAGTGTTCTTTATCATGCTTGCGTGGAGTAGTTTGACTTTGACTTGCTTAATGGATTCTTTTTTTAATATGCCTCGATTAACACATGCACGAGCTCATTTGATCTTTAACTTCACATGTATATTTGAGATAAGTGAGATGTTTTGCTATCAATTTAGTCATCTATATATTGCTATGACTATGGAGGATTTGTGAATGTAAGAACCGCTTCTCGAATTTAAAAAAAAAAAAGAAAATGTTTATTCGATGTAGTTGTTTTTCAACGGAATCGGGTTGCAAAAGACAAAATTATTTTGCTTGAAAAGCCACCATTGAAATATGGCTAAAAATATATGTTGCATTGTTAAAATTAGCCAAGGCCAAAATAGTTGAGTTTGACATGATCCTTTAAAATAAAATTAAAGAAAAGAAAAGAATATTATTAATGATGAAGTTTGGATGGATATATCTAACGGGTTTGAACAATGATAATGTATCCTAGTTATGCTATTTTTTTCATGACTCTATTGGTTTGTATAATCATAAAAATTCTAGGCTTGTGTGCATTGTGTATGTTTGTTCCGTGAGTTCATTTTATATTGTCGCATAAGGCTATATTTAAGTTTGATAAAGTTTTGCAATCAAATGAGAACTCCATGAACATGTTTGAGTGATTGGGTCTATATTCCTTTGGTCTCTAGTTCACACCCCTTCACTTTTGTTTACCACATGTATATAGACGTATTTTTTCTATATGAGTGTGTAAAGCTTAAAAGTATTTTGTATCGTGTGTGGTGTTTATACCTATGTATATGTGCGTGTGCGTTATTGGTATTCTCTCTCTCTCTCTCTCTCTCTCTCTCTCTCTCTCTCTCTCTCTCTCTCTCTCTATATATATATATATATATATATATATATATATATATATATATATATATATATATGTGTGTGTGTGTGTGTGTGTGTGTGTGTGTGTGTGTATACTAGCATGAAGGCCACGCGACGCGTGGCCGAATTTATGCGAACTATATTAATTTTGCTATAGTAGTCTTTTTCATACAATATATTCTACGAATGGAAGAAGATTGAGATTTAAATATGCATAAATATATATAAGCACACAAATTTATACATGCATATATTATGTACATCCTCATACTGAATTTATAACATAAAAACATAAGAATATAAATATTCATTTCACTTTATGAGAAGTCATACAAATTTTGTAGCATGTATTAGTCATACTATTTCAAACTCAAATATGAGCTAAATAATCACTTTTCCAGATCAAATGTCTCATGCCTTTAAGGAAGTGGCATCATAATACATCCATGTATTGGAGAATATCCATTTGGTTTCATCACATGAACTGTTATTATCCTTTAGAGTACAGGTGTAGAGGAGTTGTGATTTTACAATTGTTATTCTCTTTTTGAGTTTCCATGGACTATTACATTGTCTGGAATGAAATTCTAATTATTTAAAAATTGCTTTAACAAATCAAACAGAAGCTAAATCCATTAACATCCATAGTTTTTTTAATAAAAAAAACTAAACATTCACTTTTAAAATGATTTCTACTTCATATATAACTTTTAAGGAAAAAATACTGTTTAAAACTGGACATGCATTTGATTTATGAAAATCTTGAGAGGCAAATTAATTTGTTCAAGTTATTTGAGTTTCCATTGACTATTGCATTGTCTGTATAATTATGTAGAAAACTTTCTATCAATATATGCATATGATGAAAGTTTTATTAAACCAAATATAAAAAGCTACTATAATTTACCCAATACATTACTAAAGTATATTTTAAAACTAAAACATCCAACTACCATAATCTTTGTTTTCAACTATATAGTTTGACCATGGTCTTATTATATTGACAATAAATTAGTAAAAAAAAGGGTAATTAGGGTCCATCATTCATCCCCAAATCAAGTGATGTTTGTGTTGATCGAATTTGATTTTAGATTTCGAATAAAATAATTTTGGAGGTGTCAAAAATGTTACCAAATATATATATTGACAGCATATGTCCAAAGTAGGCATACGTCGTACAAATATGTTTTTGTAAACGTAAAGTTACCTTTCACGATAGATAGCAGAAATATTGTTGAATCACGATACCAAATCGAGACAATTGAATACACTGTCATGTATGGGCATTAATCAAAATTTCTATATTATTAAATGTTCAATGGAAAAAAATGAGGAATAAACTTGATAAATGGACATACCTTCTAATTTTTCTAGCGTTTCCAACGGTTGGAAATTGCCTGGGGGGGAGGGGGAGGGTTTTTGTTGGATATTTTCGGATTGAGAAATGGAAATGTTCTTGTTTAAAGAAAGAAGGTGAAGTTTTCAGTTTTTCTTTCTAGCCGAACTGATGGTTTTTGTTGGACAAATCCAATGTATTTGGGAATTGAGAAATGAAAATACTGAGGAAGTTTTAATTGGGTCATCTGAATTATTTTTTTTTAAGCTTTGAAGTTGAATTTGAAAGAAATATGAATGGAGAGGAGAGAGGTGTTTTTTTTTAATTGCCACGTGGCACAATCACACGTGAAGGCTACAGTATGTGTGTGAGAGAGAATTTTATGTAATTAATGTGATAGGATCGGAGATAGGAATAAGAGGATTTGCATCTTGACTTTGGGGGGTAGATGCACGTATCTTTTTGGTGGTTCGTGTACTTATTAGAATTAATGATATTTAATACCTTTTACATATTTAATTCATAAGACACATGACATTCTGAGAGGATTTGGGTCTACAATTTTTATATAGTTATATAGATATGTATATATATATGGTAAGTGTGTGTTTTGAGTCTTTGTCTTAGCATCTAATCCATGTATGCATCTTGTTCAAATTGGTTTCCATCTTGTTTGATATCGCATGCTTATGTTTAGTACATTTTAGTTGGTATCATTTTTTTCTATCTCATCGTAGTTGGTATCTATTGTTATTTTTATGGATTATGTGATCTTTTATATCCATGTTGCTTAATTGTTCTTATCACTTTATCCACCATTGCATGATATACTTATTTTTCCATTATTTATATCCCTTGTCTCATTTATGGGGAGTATTTGATTTAATTGGGGAGATATAAGTCATTTAATGCACTTTAATCCTTGTCTATTCCAAAACAAAAAGGGGGAGAAATGGTATCTAAAAATTTTAATTTGGGACATCTAACTCAGGGGGAGATGCGGCCTTTTTAGGTAGATCATATTAGATAAAGGGGGAGTATTTATTTATGTAATTTTTCTTGTTATATTCCCCATGCGTATAATAGTGTGTTTAAGTGTGCAAAATTTCATCTTTAATGGCATTATTTTAAAGTGGCAAAGCATTTAATCCCATGTGTCGAGTAAAGTGTCTATAATTTTTATTCTGGGTGGGTTTGTGTCTTTTTAGAAAAGCTTAACGGCCCATAGGATTTTTTTATTTTGAGTTTTGTCACGAAATAGCCAAAGGGGGAAATTTGTAAGGGCAAATTTCCAAGCAAGTCATTTGTAATGTTAGCTTAATTCCGAACAAAACTAATTGAGTCATAGGATAGATGTGTGACACCCCGCCTAATTAAATATCGAGTGATCAGTTCTTTATTAAATTAAATCAGAATATCTAGTTGGTTCACTCTTAGCATCACTGTCGAAAATAATTTCTTTATTAATTCACCTAATAAATAATTAAGCTAGTGACAAAACTGTTTCATTTTTAAATCTAATTAAAACCATTCTACAAAACGGAATAATAATAATAATCAACATCACATCACAATTGAACTATATATAATAAGAGTAAATGTGATTGAAATAACTCTCCAGTTAAAATATTTCATTACCATCAATTATTTCTAATATCAACAGTACTGACATAAATAATTACAATCTGTGGAATAAGAATGAAATAACTAGAATCCAGGGCGACATGCCCTAAATGAAAGTAGACACTACAGATGTCTGATTCAACAGAATAGAAGCGTCTAAACAAAATCTGCCTCTCTAGCAACCATAACCGATCGAGATATCCATATTCCATGCCGGCATCCCTGATACTGGATACCTGATGTATAAGATACAATAGAGAAGAGAATATTCAAGGAAATAGGTCAGAGTCTGATGGTAAAAGATTTTTAGAAATAGCGAGTGCTTAACAAGTGCAATTAAGAAATTATTATGTTCATGTTAGCTTCTCGGGCTCTCACTCCAGAATTCTCACCTCTCATCTAGTGTGCACTCCTAACATGGCTTATTATCGCCTTAATTAAGCTTCTCAATTAGGATTATATTCCATATCGTTCCCCCGTATTTCCCACGCAATACGTATGATAACTAAACATTTTCATTTCTCTTTAATATGAACTAGGCTTTCACAACTTTAAAGTTAATTATTCACTTACTTAATTTAACCAGATCTCATTATTCATTTTTATCTATAATTTCACACAGTAGATTGCATCATAGTATATATTTTAATATATAACTTCACACAATAGATTACATCATAGTATATATATTCATAACATTATTAAATATATTAATACGTCACCTCCCAGACACAGCTGCGGTGCATGCATACTCTGCTATCATGCCCCAATACATTTCTCACTCTATAAAGGACTATTGGTTCGGCATCTCTCACGAACCATAAATAACGTAATGTAACACCCCACCTAATTAAATACCGGGTGGCCAGTCCCATACCAAATTAAAACAGAATATACAGTTGGCTCATTCTTAGCATCACTGTCGAAAACATTTACAACTCACCCAATACTCAATTAAGCTGGTGTTAAAAACTTTCTAAATTTTAATTTCAACAAAATCCATTTCTAGTTTAAGAATAACGCAACACATTTTATTTTACAACACTTATAACTGAACAGGTAACACACAAGAATTTAAATGCAATTGGAATAAACATTCCCAAATAATATTAATCCATTACAGTAATCCCAACAATAACAAATGTATTAAAATGACACGAACACAATAGTATATAACTCCGATAGAAGGTGATAACTGAAATCCTTTGGGCGACATGCCCTAACTATAAGAATAGAGTGAATCAAATGAAGATAGGCGTCTAAGCAAAACTCCATAGCACCATAGCTTGTCATAATCCGCTAAGGTTGGCGTCCCTGCTGCTGGACACCTGATATAGAAGATACAATAGAAGAGAAAATATGCAAGGAAACGGGTCAGAGCCCGATTGTGAAAATGATTTTGAAAACAGCAAGTATTTAACAAGTGCAATAAAGCATTTATTATGTACATGTTAGTATCCAACTCTCACTTGCCATTCTCACCTCTCATCTAGAATTCACACTTAACGTTTCCTATTAACCTCCTAGTTAATGGTTCATCTTTAACAATTTCATAATATGATTTCCATTCCCATATCTTAACCCCGTATGTCCCATACCATACGTTATCATTCTTATACATTTCTCAATTATATGAATCGTTTCTCATTAACATGAATTAAGCTCTTCAACAAGGTACTCACATTACCCTTAGATTATTCCCATACATTGCATTATATCACTTTAATTCCCACATATTAAATTATCATAACTTTACTTCTTAAATTTAGTTACCCTCGAGCCTCACTCATTACTCAAGGTTCAAATAGGTTTTTCCTCAACATATATTCAGTAAGAAGTCACTAATACCCTATTGGTCCATATCGTCATCTCTCCCTAATTACTACGAATTAAACTCTCCTTTTAATTAGGGTTAATACTGATAGTTTCAAATCTCTTATGAATACATCTTCTTTCCCTTAAGATTAAACCCTCTTGTAAACTTAAGGATACCCAGGTGTTATGTTCAATCACCCCTACTGGTCCTATCTTTAATACTCATACATACTAATTAGAATCCAACAATTGAATCTAGCAACCGAAATTCCTTTAATTTAATTATCATTATTCTAATCAATTAAATCCCACTCAAATTAATTCAAATCTTATCTAGGGCTTACTGATCTTATATAAGTCCCATAATATCCAATTAATAATCACCAAAGATCTACCAAAGTTTTGGGATAAGAATCAACATTAAAAAGAAACAACTTTAACAATCCTGGGGAGGCCGATCGATCGAAGGCAGGGGGTCGATCGATCGATCACTCAGGTAACACCCTGGTATTTCTGCATTTCTGCAACTACGGGTTTCACCATTTTTGTTCATTCAAACCTTCATATTAACATCCCAAATGACTTATGATCCTTACTACATAATATATCAACATATATGAATGATTTATAATACTTTAAACAACCTAGAATCATCAAGAGATTGGATTAAAAAGCCTGTTTATCTCCTCTTTTTCAAGAAAATTATCAACCTAATATCCTCAAGAACACATCAATGGTTTTCAGAATTTCCTCAATAGATATATGATTATTTCATGGATTATTATCAACCTACAACATGAGTTTTATTCCTATATCATTTCAGTTTCCAGAAATCCATTTAACAACTCCATTATATCTTCTAAACATGAGAAATCATCTATTTTAATAACTATTCTAACATGAACAATATACAAACTTAGATTGCCATTATCAAACACTTGCCTCAAATGAAGATCTGATCCTTTGGTGTAGTATATCTCAGGTGGTTCTCCCTTCTTCGGTCAACCTCCGGTGGTGGTTGGTGGTGGTGACCCTTGATTCTTGTTCTTCTCCTTCTCAAGTAAGCTCTTCTCTTCCCAAGCAACCTTTTACTCTCTCTAGGAAGATGACCTCTCTAATTTGTGTAGAGGAGATGAATAACCCACGTACACTTAATCTCCAAATACTTATAATAGGACAAAATCCGAAATCACTATTCATCCCCCTATAAAAATGACCAAAATGCCCTTTTGGGTTGTCTATTCATTTCCAAATGACCCGAGACCCAAATCCAACATCCAAATAGACTTTTCTGACTATTTCGAAGCTTCCGGACGCAATGACGCAGTTGAAATGACTATAGGGTTGATAGAAATTAAATTTTCTTTTTAATTTAACAAATTAGTCCCGACACGTCCCATACCGCGTCCGACTAAAAATCCAAATTACCGAACAGCAGTTATCAATAATCATCACATTCATATATTACCTAAATATCTTTAAGTAATATTCAGAATCATACATTTTAATATCCTCAATTCGGATAAAACGCCAATGAATTAATTAATAATAAAATCCAATTAATCCATTAACTTAAAATATAACACATTTTAAAAGTCATTAAAAATTACGGGGTATTACATACTTCCCCCATTATAACAGAATTTCGTCCTGAAATTCAGGAATATAAATCATACCGGTAAGGTCAACTCCGAGTATAAATCTCTCATCGCAAGAAATCTAAGACGTACCGCCCATACAGTACATTATCAAAAATCCCTATTGATGTTATACGTCCAACCTCACCATATAGTTTCAAGTGAATCGAATTTAATCTTTACCCAATCTTCCCTATACCATCGACGTAACCAAGTTCGAAAAAAATTATCCTTATACTTTCACAATTTTGAAAACTACTACCATTCAACCATCCAGGGCGCCCATACACCCTATCATACCACTTTCATTATAAAAAAATTCGCAAAGGTTATAAACTCATATCCCAAAGACCTAACTTATTTCGACTCCCAACGATTTTTAGTTTCGTGCGCTGGGTGTCTCGTAAGCGAAATCCAAACAAGGAACCCCCCGATACACTACTACCTAAAGTAGTCGGTCATCGAAACTCCTCAGGTCCTTAGTCAATAGTATATAAAAATTAGGTTTATCGATTTTTTTTAAAAGAAATCAGGTTTATAGAAAAAAAAATTGGTTTTTATCAATTTCAAATTGAGTCCACTCATCTACTCTCTTATAGAAGACAAGATGCTGGATAGTATTAGTACATACGCTCTCATATAACACAAGTCAATGCACGTCGATAGTCACATCATGCTCGGACATGACTAAAGTAAGTAACTCCGTGATAAAATCATACCCACGTGATAACATGAAAGATATAGGTGTCCCCAACCCTCGGTGAGTCTACGTAAATAACAATGCTTAGGCTAAGTTTAGCAACCCATTAGCCCACATAATATTAATCGCTATAAAAATCAATATACGCCTCATAATTTCTTAGATAGAAAACATACCCTCATTCGCGGGTGGTGGTTGTTGATTCGCTGCTTGATGGACGTTATATACACGCCCGTACTGACCCTGCTGTGCGAGTGCTGCTGGAATGGGAGGTAGTGCTAGCACCGGAGCTGGAGCTGGAAGAGTAGCTGGTGGAAACACTGGTACTTGTGGCTCCTGTCGAGCATTTTGTTACTGAGGGAATTTGTCTTTATCAGGACAATCTTGTCGTTTATGGCCATACTTGCCACACACGAAACATTTTTCTGCAAACTTTCCACCACTTTGCCCCTATTGATCACGACCCTTCTGGTCATTACCTCCTTTCCCTTGGATCTGATGAGCCTGTCTCTGGCCCTAATGGACCCGTTGCCTTTGCCCGATACCTCTATCCTCAAATTAAAAATCTCCCGGTCGCAAATGCTTAACATAATCCCTGGTCTGGGAACCCTGCTTACCCTGACACTGATAACTCTGCCTTGGCTGAGTCCCACTAGAACTGCCCCAAATCGTCTTGCCTTGCAGGTTTGATCCAAACCCCCGCTTAACACCCTGAGCATGAAAGCAGTTATCCTGGCAGTGAAGCATTGCAGCATTAAGAACATCTGCATACGTCCGTAGTGAAAGATTCCCTAATAGATGCTGGCGAATCTTATAGTTCAACCCATCAGTGAACATTAGAATTCTCTTCTCTTTAGTGGGTACCTCTGCTGGTACCAAATTAGTTAATCTCGTAAATTCTTCCTCGTATTCCGCCACTGTCTTCTCTTCCTGCTTCAAATCAAGTAGTTTTCGCCTCATCTCTGTCTGGATGGCGGAAGGAAAGTACTTCCCATCAAACCGTATCCAAAATTATTGGATAGTCATTGTGTCTCTCTCCTCCATAGTGGTTGTAGCTTCCCACCATTGCAAAGCTGCCCCTACTATCTTGAATGTAGTTAGTATTTGACGTTGAACCTCAATGCATTCAAGCATTCTCAAGTGTCATTGGATATCTTTCTTCCATTGGCTAGCAGTCACAACATTTGATCCTCCCTGAAACTCAGGTGGGTGCGCCTTCTGAAAGGCATCCCTCGCTCGTTCCCACGCAGTAGGAAACACTTGCCCTTGCACGGGTGTCATAACTGGTGCCTGTACTGGAGCCTGCTGAACAGCAGCTAGAGCTGCATTGACTGCCTGAGCGATAATTGCAGTAACTTTGGCCGCAGTCATCGTACCCTGATCTGGGGCGGGCTGAGGTGCACGTCGAGGAGGCATCTGAAACGAGAGTACACTATCAGTATTTGATATATCAAAATAACAGAAGAACATAGGCGTAAATAGAAAAACAATAATCCTACTCATAGGTCTCTACATCAAAGAACGCTAAGCTGAAAACACAATAAGACGTACAGACCCTAAAGGACACTAGAACCTAATGCTATGATACCACCTGTAACACCCTGCCTAATTAAATACCAGGTGGCCAGTCCCATATCAAACTAAAATAGAATATACAGATGGCTCATTCTTAGCAGCACTGTCGAAAACATCTACAACTCACCCAATACTCAATTAAGCTGGTGTTAAAAACTTTCCAAATTTTAATTTCAACAAAATCCATTTCTAGTTTAAGAATAACGCAACAGATTTTGTTTTACAACACTTATAACTGAACAGGAAACACACAAGAATTTAAATGCAATTGGAATAAACATTCCCAAATAATATTAATCCATTACAGTAATCCCAACAATAACAAATGTATTAAAATGACACGAACACAATAGTATATGACTCCGATAGAAAGTGATAACTGAAATCCTTTGGGCGACATGCCCTAACTATAAAAATACAGTGAATCAAATGAAGATAGGCGTCTAAGAAAAACTCCATAGCTCCATAGCTTGTCATAATCCGCTAAGGTTGGCGTCCCTACTGCTGGACACCTGATATAGAAGATACAATAGAAGAGAAAATATGCAAGGAAACGGGTCAGAGCCCGATTGTGAAAATGATTTTGAAAACAGCATGTATTTAACAAGTGCAATAAAGCATTTATTATGTATATGTTAGTATCCAACTCTCACTTGCTATTCTCACCTCTCATCTAGAGTACATACTTAAAGTTTCCTATTAACCTCTTAGTTAATGGTTCATCTTTAACAATTCCATAATATGATTTCCATTCCCATATCATAACCCCGTATGCCCCATACCATACGTTATCATTCTTATACATTTCTCAATTATATGAATCGTTTCTCATTAACATGAATTAAGCTCTTCAATAAATATTCATTAACTTACTTCAATTCTTTTCTCAATTCACCGTTATCTATAATTATTACACAATAGATGATGTAACCACAATATAACCATTCCTTCATTTAATTCATTATATATATAATCATATATAATACGACACCCCAAGTCATAGCTGCGGTGCAATGCATTACTCTGCTATCATGTCCCATCATTGTTGGTCGTCGAATAGGAGATAAAAGGTTCAGTAAGAATTCCTAGAACCACAAACAACAACACATAAATTAGAGGCGAACATAGTTCTCGTATCCATGGGTCACGCACATATCTACGTACCCATAGTCAGTGGACTTATCAACTCCCCGATAAGTCTTTCATAGACCTATGTTCTTGAGCGACAAATCAAAGATCCCATGGATTCAACAGGATATGACTGCCCTCACGCACAAACCTCCCGTCGATAGCAAGTAAGCTAGGTATGTCATACACATAATCATTAATCAATCAAATATGCATTATCATACCTATGATATAATATCAACAAGGTACTCACATTACCCTTAGATTATTCCCATACGTAGCATTATATCACTTTAATTCCCACGTATTAAATTATCATAACTTTACTTCTTAAATTTAGTTACCCCGAGACTCACTCATTACTCAAGGTTCAAATAGGTTTTTCCTCAACATATATTCAGTAAGAAGTCACTAATACCCTACTGGTCCATATCGTCATCTCTCCCGAATTACTACGAATTAAACTCTCCTTTTAATTAGGGTTAATACCGATAGTTTCAAATCTCTTATGAATACATCTTCTTTCCCTTAGGATTAAACCCTCTTGTAAACTTAAGGATACCCAGGTGTTATGTTCTATCACCCCTACTGGTCCTATATTTAATCCTCATACGTACTAATTAGAATCCAACAATTGAATCTAGCAACTGAAATTCCTTTAACTTAATTATCATTATTCTAATCAATTAAATCCCACTCAAAGTAATTCAAATCTTATCTAGGGCTTACTGATCTTATATAAGTCCCATAATATCCAATTAATAATCACCAAAGATCTACCAAAGTTTTGGGATAAGAATCAACATTAAAAAGAAACAACTTTAACAATCCTGGGGAGGTCGATCGATCGAAGGCAGGGGGTCGATCGATCGATCACTCAGGTAACAGCCTGATTTTTCTGTATTTCTACAACTACGGGTTTCACCATTTTTGTTCATTCAAACGTTCATATTAACATCCCAAATGACTTATAACCCTTACTACATGATATATCAACATATATGAATGATTTATAATACTTTAAACATCCTAGAATCATCAAGAGATTGGATTAAAAAGCATATTTATCTCCTCTTTTTTCAGAAAATTATCAACCTAATAGCCTCAAGAGCACAACAATGGTTTTCAGAATTTACTCAATAGATATATGATTATTTCGTGGACTATTATCAACCTGCAAAATGAGTTTAATTCCTATATCATTTCAGATTCCAGAAATCCATTTAATAACTCCATTATGTCTTCCAAACATGAGAAATCATCTATTTTAATAATTATTCTAACATGGACAATATACAAACTTAGATTGCCATTATCAAACACTTGCCTCAAATGAAGGTCTGATCCTTTGGTGTAGTATATCTCAAGTGGTTCTCCCTTCTCAGGTCAACCTCCGGTGGTGGTTGGTTGTGGTGACCCTTGGTTCTTGTTCTTCTCCTTCCCAAGTAAGCTCTTCTCTTCCCAAGCAACCTTTTACTCTCTCTAGGAAGATGACCTCTCTAATTTGTGTAGAGGAGATGAATAACCCACGTACACTTAATCTCCAAATACTTATAATAGGACAAAATCTGAAATCACTATTCATCCCCCTATAAAAATGACCAAAATGCCCTTTTGGGTTGTCTATTCATTTCAAATGACCCGAGACCCAAATCCAACATCCAAATAGACATTTATGACTATTTCGAAACTTCTGGACGCAACGACGCAGTCGAAATGACTATAAGGTTGATAAAAATTAAATTTTCTTTTTAATTTAACAAATTAGTCCCGACACGTCCCATACCGCGTCCGACTAAAAATTCATATTACCGAACAGCAGTTATCAATAATCATCACATTCATATATTACCTAAATATCTTTAAGTAATATTCAGAATCATACATTTTAATATCCTCAATTCGGATAAAAACGCCAATGAATTAATTAATAATAAAATCCAATTAATCCATTAACTTAAAATATAACACATTTTAAAAATTACGGGGTATTACACGTAACACATATATTGGAGGCGAGCATACTCCCCAGCCAAATGGGTCACGTACATACCTACGTTACCATTCAACCACTAAAACTATCATTCATACCGATAGCACATGTCCAAGGTCCTATGCTCAGGGTACGAATCTAAAATCCTCCCAAATTGGCTCATCGGGATAAAATCATCAACAACGCAAAACTTCCACCCCGATAGAAAGCAACGTAGGTATGTCATACACACAATAAATAATAATATAGGTATTTACCCTATCTACATATAATAATAATAGGGTACACGCATAACCCATATAAACATTTCCATACGTAGCATATTTATCTCTAATATCCTACGTATTTACAGATTATGACTTTATTTCTCAAATTATATTCACAATCTTCTCTCATCACTCGAAGGGTAATCATCTATTCCTCATGTAAATTCATAGGTAACATCTACGCCCTACTGGTCCATGTCATCACAACTCCCGAATTTCTACGAATTAAAATTATCTTCAATTAGGTTTATTTCTCCATAATCCCTAATTCAATTTTATCCCTTTATTTCATCTCTTAGGGTTAATCCCATATTAACCTTAGGTTATTCCGGTAATTAATGGTCCTCTTACTACTGGTACTAACCTTAAGTTATACTTTATCCAATTGAAGCCTCAATCTATATAACTCTCCACCGTAATTCATTACATTAACACTTGTAAATTTCCCCCATTCAATTTCACATTTCATACTATTTTTTCAGGTCGTAAGTATACTGTACTGCCCTTCTCTAAGTCCCAATATGTTCAATTAATCAACAATAAAGATTTCTCAAAGTTAGGATTTAATCACAATTTAAAAATAAAAACAAATCACATTTCTAGGGGGAGTCGATCGATCGATCATACGATCAATCGATCGATCAGATATTTCCTCAGATTTCCTTAACAGTTACGGGTTTAATCATTTTTCATCCTCAAAACTCTACTATATGATCCCAAACTCCATATAAATCATCCCAAATGATATAACCAGATATTAAGTGATCTCTAATCATTAAACAACATAAATCCATCAAGAAGTTTAAATAAATCGTGATGTTTTCCTTTAAAATTCAGAAACTCCTTATTATATCACCCCTACAAAAACACCCATAAAACCCAGATTTTTCTTCACCAAATGATCCCCAAATTTCGTGGATCAAAATACATATTCAAAAAGAGATTAATCCTACATAATTCTCATTTCAACGAATCAATTAAAATCACTATATTTTATCTTTGAATCATGCAACTTTTCAGACTTTCATAACTATCCTAACATGGACAATATACATGCTAAGTTTGCAAAGGTTAAATCACTTGCCTCTAATTGATGGTATGAACCGTTGGGGAAGATAAATCCACTGGTATTCCTCCATTTTTCGGCCAACTTTCGATGGTGGTGGTGGTGTAGTATGACTTTTGGCCTTTTGGTTTCCTAGAGAGCCTCTTCCTTTCCCAGAGAAGTCTCTCAATCTCTTATTTTGATTTTTGGTGAATGAACCTAAATACCACCACTTCTAAATTTATGTAATATTACCAAAATTTTGTAGGCACTATTCACCCAATTTAGAAAATGACCAAAATACCCCTTTTGGGTGTCTTTTTAGTTCCAACTTGCCCTGAGACTCAAAGTAATCCCCGATGTAGACTTTTTCGCCTATTTAAACCCTTCCGGACACTTTGGCGCAGTCAAAATGACCATTCAGATGACATAAATGTAATATCCCATATTTTGTGTATTTTTATTTAATTAATTTGAGGAATCAATTAGGAAAAATACGTTTCAATTAAATTACGCGAGTGAAGTAATTTAATACAATTAGATGATAATTATGACTATTAAATATTAATCATGAGATAGATACGGATTAATATTGCATTATGATATTTACTGAGTGTGAATAGTAAATAAGTGATAATTTTGGTTATACGACATAGGAAGTGATGTGTGCATATTTTATTAATTATGGTTATACGACATAGTGAGTAATATGTGAGTATTTTATTTTATCTCACCGGGAGTCGCGTGTAGACTATTTTGAGGTGAGAAATGAGAAATATATTTTAAGTGACTCAGTTGATAATTTAGAGGTCATGAATGATTTCGGATGGGTCAAAATAGTCAAAATAGGGTACCCGGGGGTATAGTTTGAGTCCCAGGTCAATTTTAGACCAAACCGGCACCTATTAAGGGAGTTACAGTCATTTTTCTAAAAGAGGTCAAGGGACCTACGAAAATAAGAGCCATATATCTGATATTTAGAGATTGGGGTTAGGTCTCACAAAACAAAATATTAGAGAGTCCATTAGAGAAAAGAGAAGAGAGAATTGAGAAGGTGGTGAAGGGTTTCTTGCACCTTAAGATGACTGGAAAAGAAGATTGGAGAAGAAGCAATGAATCATCAATCATTAACCAAGAACCACGAAATCTGATCAATCAATCTAATTCAAGTGTTTATTGCAAATTAAATTGATGTCATAATACCCATGTGTAGGGTTTTCATGAATAGATTCATTTTATTAAAAAATCTTTTATGCAAAGTATCAATTGATCACATTTTTTGGTAGAATTGAAAGTTGTTAGTGTTTAGATCTGTAGAGAATCATAAATAAGAGGAGTTTTTATTGGTACTATGGATTTTAATATGTATTTTAAATTGAATGAAATGGGTGGTCACGAAACTAGAGTTATAAAAGAGTTTGGGGGGTTGATTAATTCTTGATTGATTTCGATGAAGTTTTATTGTGTCTCAAACATTAGAAATCATCCTAACTTGTGTAGAAATAGTTAGAATAATCACATGTTAATTTGGTGAAGAATTAAGTGGTTTGGGTGAATCATATGGTGTAAACTCCACTGCGAAACAGAGAGAAAAAGTTGCAAAAAAATGGACTGGTCCGATCCTAGGAAGCCGGATCGGTTCGGTTCTCTAAAATTTTGGAAATTTCCCTTTTTCTCTTGTATTCCTAAATGGACGTGGTGGAAAACCCTTAGGCACTTGTGAAAATAATATTGGGAGACGTATTATGTTATAGTCGGCCTACGATGGGAGTACGACTTCGTCTTAGAGAGAGAATTAAGACGGGAATGGGATTGGTTAAAGAAATCCGTAATTTATCTGAGAGATGGATAAAAAATTATCGGAATCTAATGAAACTATATACATCAGAAGAGTAAAGATGGTAACTACTGAATTTATATAAGGAGGGGTAACTAGGACCCTTAGAGTTGTGTGAACACTCTTATAGATATGATAGTGAGATAAATTCTAAAGTAAATAGTACGTCGAATGTGTGAGATATATATACTATGTACTAACATGTATTACTGGGTTGTGTGAATACCATAAGTATACTATATATATATTGGTGATCAAGGTGTGATTCCGAGCCAATATAAATCACTATTGGTGATCGAGGGAGGATTTCGAGCCAATAACCCCTAAAATGGGATACAGGGAGGTTACTATATAGTATGTGTTTTTAGTATATATATTGTGTGCGAAATATATATATTCATAAAGTGTGCTTAATTCTGTATTGGGTTCGATGATTTTTCGGACCAATACATGAAAGCTCGATTTGAGGTCGATGAGTGCTTCATCATAATAAGCGGACAACCCAAACAAACCCACCTTTTTGGCAGATTTTTCCCCCTCGTTAACATAGCCCGTGTGTGCAGCATCGGTGTCGGCCCTGTTATCGTCGCTGTCTTATGTGGCCCATTTTCTGAGCGCGAGGATGTGAAATTTTACCACCCTACATGGACCGATTATAAGCCAGCACGTGTCATCTAATGTGGCACAAGTCCAAGTCAGCATGATACAAAAGCCCGACGAGCAAGGAAGCCCAACCAACTGGGAAGCCCGATCGAAAATCCAACATGTATAGCTAACAAAGCGATAACAGTCTTACAGCCTGTATTGCCAATAAAGCGACATCATTCATATATTTAATTCTCATTGTGTATTGACGTAAATGCCTAACAAATAAAGGCATTCCATCCTTTTACACGATAACTATCAATACCCCTCTTGGGCTATAAATACATTGTATCACCCTCATTGCAAGGGATCGAAAAATAAATCAAGGCAGTCAATACATAATAGTGGATGTAGGCTTTTCCATTGAGCCGAACCACTTTAAAATCTCTTTGTATTATTTGTTTTTCTTTATTTATCTATAATCAATCAATTAGGCTTAGTCTAGTTTTTTGCATCAACAGATTGGCGCTGTCTGTGGGAAAGTATTACTAGACGTTTTCACTAATTCATCATCCATGGCTGAAATTCCTGAATCAAGCACCAGAAATGAGGGGATTTCGCCTAATCCCTCTGCCCCTCCAAACAATAATGATTTAATTGGGATTTTGGCTAGCTTAGCCAAGGGTCAAGAGGCTATGCAAGATACGATAAGACAGTTGGCCCAAACTCTGCAAGCTGGAGTCCCTACATAATTCAATCAAAGAAGTATGCCACCGTCACCAAAAAGGAGTATTGAGCATAGCCATTCTCGAACTTCAAGGGATCCTTCGTACCTTCCTGGAGAAACTTCTTCGATCAGGATTACTAATTCCTATGATGGATAATCCCTCATCCCAGAAATATTAAGTTCCTTATAAAGGCTAACTAGGGCCTCTCATTTCGATCGTTTAGGACCCAAGGGAAATGCCCTAAGGGTTGCGTCAGGAAATACTCGACGACCAAGCGATCTGAGGGAAGGTTCAGCTCAATCCAGATTGAACACCCGACGAACTGCTCGGTCTAACCAAAGAGAAGGCTCTCAAGAAGAAAGCTCAGCATGATCAGTTGGTCGGCATAAAAAAGCCGCCACCCATAGATCTGGTGCTAGCTGTGATGCTTATAAAGGTTCTATTCAGTGCTTAGAAGATAGGTTAGGAGAAATGGCAAAGGCAAAGAATCCCCTCCACAGAAGTTTTATTAAGGGATCTCCCTTTGTGCAAACCATCGTAGATTTCCCTACGCCGACCAAGTTTAACGCTCCGGTGGTCATTCCCAAGTATAATGGGAAGACTGATTTGGTTCTTTATATAGAACAATACCAAGCAACGACTGATATCTATGTTGTTCTTGATGAAATGAGGTGCAGGGCATTTTCAGGAACAATCACTAGATCTGCTCAAATCTGGTATAATATTCTTTCTCGGGGGCAGATTTCTTGCTTCCCATAACTCGTCGAGCTATTTATTGGTAATTTTTTATTTAGAGAAAAACCAGTGAAGCGAGTATCTCATTTGCTTAGTGTGAGACAAAAGGTGGGAGAAAGTACTAGGGATTACATCACTCGTTTCAATAACGAGAAATTGGAAGTCATTGATTATGAAGAGAAAATTACAATCATAACCCTCATGAGTGGTTTGCTCCCCGACAAATTGTATGATACTTTATCAAAAGATCCCCCGAAGACGATTAACAAAATTAATGGCCAAAGCAGCGAAGATTATGAACGCCGAGGAAGCTATGGCTGCTAAAAAGAATTCAGATGCAAAAGCGGAAGCAAAGATAGGAGGAAAGTCAGATAAGAAGGATCACAAGAATCACAATGAGAACAAGAATTCGAAAGTAAAAGAAAGACTATATCAGCTCAGAAAATTTACCAATTAAACTCCCTTAACGATGGATAAACATCATGCTTTGTAATAAATCAAGCACAACAATGATTTAAGTTGGCTTGAAAAGTTTAGGCCACCTGTTGATAAGAGGGATAAGTCCAAGTATTATGAATTTCACAAAGATTATGGTCATATGACTAACCGGTGTATTGCTCTCCAGAATGAGATAGAAGCACTCATCGAAAGAGGAAAACTGGACATATTTGTTGATCAGAAGGCTGGTGGAAGAACTGGAGGTAGAGGTCAACAAAGATCTAAATCACCTGTTAAGCCTAGAGAAGATAAGAAGAGGAACCATGACGATGATCCAGAAGATGATCCTAATCTCCCTAAGAAGCCTAGACAACCTAAACGCGAGGTATTCATACTTAATTTAGGATATTTTGATTACCATATGATTACAGGTGGGGATGCAAGAGGAGGAGATCATACAGATGAAAGGAAGGCTTACCTCAATGAGGCTTAAGCTTGTTCCTATATCCAGCGAATCAACCTTGCCGAGGAACACTGACCAAGAAAAGTTAACAAGGATAAGCTCGTAATTGGCTTTTCCAAGAACGATCTATCTGGAGTGTTGTATCCTCATGATTATCCTTAAGTGACCAGAGTTGGGATGAAATAAGTACTGGTGGCAAGAACATTAGTGGATAACGACAATTCGATAGACATCATATTATATCCCTATTTTGATAGTTTGGGATTAAAACTCAGCCAACTAGAGTCGTACCACATGCCACTCATTGGATTCTCTGGCGAGAAAGTGTTTCCATTGGTAATAATCAAACTAGATGTGTTGATCGGGGCATGGCCGACGATCAGGACAGAGAAAGTGAGATTCTTTGTAATGGACAAAAATGTTCATTTTGCCTATAACATGATCATGGGAAGAGTTGGTCTGAACAAATTCAAAGTTGTACCTTTTATTGTTCATTAATGCTTGAAGTTCCCGACTAACTTTGGAGTCGGAGTATTAAATGGAGATCAAAAAGTAGCTCGGGAATGCTACTATTCCTCTGTCGAGGAGGAATATATGCTAGAAATAAAGAGGAAAATAACCACTTATCAAGTGGATATATCTAATCCGGACAGTGAATATGAGGTTGAAACCTTAGATCCAAGAGGCGAATCTGAGCTTGTAAAAGGCCAAGTGATAGAGGAAACAGAAAGCATTATTTTGAACGATGATAAACCCGAATGAACAACTCAAATAGGAGCGTCATTGGAATCGGTTCTTAACAGGAGTTGGTGGCTTTCTTGAGACAAAGAAAATAGGTGTTCGCGTGGAGCCATGAGGATATGCCTAGCATAGACTCAAATTTCCTATGCCATGAGCTTAATATTAATAAGGAGGTTAAACCTGTGAAGCATGGAAGAAGAGTTCTTAGCTCGAAAAAGAACCAGGATATACAGGAAGAAGTGGAGAAGCTTTGAAAAGCTACATTTATTGAAAACGTGAAGTACCCGGACTGGTTGGCCAACGTAGCTATGGTTAAGAAGAAAAATAATAAGTGGAGGATGTGTGTGGATTTTACTAACTTGAATTAGGCATGCCCAAAGGATCACTTTCCTTTGGCACAAATTGATCAACCGGAGGATGCTACTTCTGGGCACGAGCTATTGAGTTTCATGGATGCATATTCTGGTTAAAACCAGATCAGAAGGAATACAGAAGACAGAGAAAGTACTTCCTTTATTACTCCCTGAGGAACTTATTGCTATAATGTTATGCCATTTAGTTTAAAAAATACAGGAGCTACTTATCAGAGACTGGTGAACAAAGTATTTGAGGAGCAGATAGGCAAAAATATGGAAGTGTATGTTGATAATATGCTCACTAAGAACAAAAAAGCTGTTGATCATATTGCCAACCTCAGCCAGACGTTTGATCAATTGGAAAATCACCAGATGAAGTTAAACCCCACCAAATGCGTCTTCGAAGTTCAGGAGGGAATGTTCCTAGGGTATATAGTAAATCAAAAGGGCATTGAAGCTAATCCAGATAAGATTTAAGTCTTGATAGAAATGCAATCCCCGACCAATAAAAAGGATGTTCAAAGGCTAACAAGGCGCATAACAACACTCAACAGATTTGTGTCCCGAGCGATGGACAGGTGTTTGCCATTCTTTAAGGTACTTAGAAAAACCTTTTAATGGAACGATGAATGTGAAGAAGCCTTCCTAGAATTGAAGTAGTACCTGGGAACACCACCACTACTCTCCCAACCAATATTGGGAGAAAAGCTATATTTATATCTGGATGTATCTCAACAGATGTTAGCTCTGCCTTGATCAGGGAAGAGAATGGAGTTCAAAAGCCAGTTTACTACACTAGAAAAAAATTTCGAGGAGCAGAAGTCAGATATCCCAGACTAGAGAAATTAGCATTGGCCTTAATTCAGGCTAGTAGAGGAATGAAGCCATATTTTCAAGCTCACACCATAATGGTATACATTGACATACCACTGAGGCAAGCTTTGCATAATCAAGAGAAATCTGAGAGATTGATGTATTGGACTGTGGAGTTGGGGGAATATAACCTTATATATGAACCAAGGAACGCTTTAAAAGGCCAAGCTGTGACAGATTTTATTGCAGAATTCACTTACCTAGAGGTCCCCGAGCAATAAGGGATTCTAGCCGAGCAACATGCAGAAGTCAACAGACCTACTGAAGATATGCCCAACCAACTCCAAGCAAGGAAAACTGCAGAAAAAGTGGCCACCGGCCAACCAGAACCCTCCAGTGGAGTACAAGAGATGAAAAAGAAATAGGAGGAGGTAAAGGATAAAATTTTCCATCACGAAATTCTGACAAACCAAGCATTTGACAACGATATTCTCATATGGAGCTTGTATATTGATGGGTCATCCTATGCAACTGAATGTGGAGATGGAATCATTCTCAATAGTTTAGACGAACTAGATATAGAGTACACTCTATGATTCCAATTTCAAGCCTCCAATAATGAGGCAGAGTATGAAGCTATGATTGTTGGGTTAAATCTAGTTAAATCACTAAATGTCGAGCAAGTTGTGGTATACAGTGACTCACAATTGGTGGTAAATCACGTGTTGAACTTATATGCAGCTAAAGAAGAACTGATGACCAGATACTTAGCCAAATCTTTGGAGATAATTTTCACTTTGCTAGCTGTCCACATTATCAGAATTCCAAGATTAGAAAATACCCGAGCAAATGCACTTACGCAGCTAGCTTCAGTAATAAGAACTAAGCTACGAAGAACTATTTATATTGAACTACTTGCTAATAGGAGCATTGATGAAGATCTGATGGTCAATTTTATTGTAATTAATATGGGGCCACCTTTGACGGATTCCATAAGAGCATATGTTGAAAAAGGGATTCTTCCAGCCGACCGACTTGAAGCTAAGAAGCTGAAATACAAAGCCACAAAATATGTGCTAGATGGTGGTGTGTTATATAGAAGAGGATTAACTAGTGGTCTACAACGGTGTGTGCATCCAACTAAAGTGAAGGATTTGATTTAAGATGTCCATGAAGGGTCCTGTGGAGCCCATGTAGCAGGAAGAACGTTGTTGCGAAGAATCCACACACAGGGGTACTACTGGCCAACTATATGAGCAAATTGTGCCGCTTTTTCCAAGAAGTGTGACAAGTGCCAGAGGTTTTCCAGCATAAGCAAGACTCCACAAGCTCTCTTAACACCAATCACTTCACCTTGGACCTTTTCTATATGGGGAATTGACTTGGTCGGGACTCTGTCGACCACCCGAGGAAGGTTCAGGTACCTGGTTATAGTTGTTGATTACTTTACTAAATGGGTGGAAGTAGAACCATTGATCGATATGTCCTATGAAAAGGTTTATCAGTTTATTTGAAAGAATATCATATGCATGTATAGCTTGCCCTACACCTTTATCACTGATCATGGCACACAATTCGACAATGACGAATTTGTTGATTATTGTGCCCAATCCAACATCCAAAAAATCCACTCTACTCTGGGTCATCCTCAAAGCAATGGCCAAATAGAGGTAACTAATAGAACTTTGTTGAATGGGTTGACGAAAAGATTGGAAAATGCTAAAGGGAATTGAATCAGTGAACTGCATTTTGTCTTGTGGGCCTACCGAATAACTCCTAGAATGGCTACTGGAGAAACTCCCTACATGTTAGCATTTGGTACTGAAGCCATATTCCCTGTCGAGCTAGGTTTACCTACTCACAGAGTCCTTAACTTCAATACCCCAGTTAGTGATTTGATGAGAAGGATGGACCTAGACATGCTGGAAGAAGTACGTGAAGATGCGGCTTTAAGGAATGCAGCCTATCAACAATGAACTGCGCGTTTCTATAACAAGAAGGTGAAGCTGAGCAACCTAAAAGAGGGTGATTATGTTTTGAAAAAAGTGATTCAGAAGAACAATAAGTTGGAAGCCAATTAGCATGGGCCTTATCGTATTACGACAATCATCCGACCAGTCACATATCGAATTAAGACTTTGGAGGGTGAAGAGTTCAAGAATCCATGTAATGCAGATTACCTGAGGAAATATTATCAGTGATGTAATCATGATGTATTAAGTTCATTTCAACATTAATGAGAATGCGATTTCCCCAAAATTGTTATTTTTTTCGGAGTACTAGTGATATGCACTACATTATGCATTTACAAAAATACCAACAATGTTGGTCGACAACAACAAAAGCACCAACAAATTTGGTTGTCAACACAAATATACCAACAATGTTGGTCGGCAACAATAAAGGCACCAACAAGATTGGTTGACAACACAAAAATACCAACATTGTTGGTCGGCAACAACAAAGTTGGTTGTCAACATAAAAGCAACAACAAAGCACCAACAAAGTTGGTTGTCAACACAAAAATACCAATAATATTGGTTGGCATCAACAAAGGCACCAACAATGTTGGTTGCCAACACATAAACCACCAACAATATTGGTCGTTAACATAAACCACCAGCGAAATATTGGTTGGTATTAATAAAGGCACCAACAAAGTTGGTTGTCAAATATATAAAAACCACGCAAGGCAAAATTGTAAGTCCCAAATTCTTGGTTAACGATGACCCAGATGAATAAATATTCCACTCACGCCTGGGAACCAAGGTAACTAATGCAATTACCTAAAAACTCTAGGTACATTAGTAGAACCATGGTGATGCATTAGTAATTGATATAATACTTAAGATAATCCTAAGGATATCAATAGAACCGGTGAAAAACTAAAGATTAACTAAAAGTTGATCCATTCATAATCAAAGACTAAAGAAACATTCATATATGCAAAGATTGACTAAAAGTTTATCCATTCATAAAATAAGCTTTTCATTAAATTAAATGATTACATATTGTTGCTTAAACATGCAAAAATAAAATACAAAGCCTTATTCTATAGGATATTTTCCTTCAGCCTTTGAAACAGGATCCATGCTAGCTGGAGGATCATCCAAAGTATAAGGGGAGTTAATGAAGTTAAAGTTCTGAAGAATCTTGGTATTACTGCTACTAGGACGATCAAGCAGATGAGGAGGTCAGACGATCTCTAGTTCATCGTGTAGCTCGTAATCTCCTAAGTATTTTGAAATCAAGCATTGAGGAATATGATAAACAGTAATCCAGTTAACATCTAACTTGAATGGAGGATTGTCAAGCTCCAACAAGCTTGGGTTATACCAATCCCACAAAGAGTTGTTCCGATCTACCTTCATCATGATTAAAGCGTTCTTCCAACCCAATTTATAGGACTCATTCTTATCTTGTTGAAGCCTATCATCAAGATGTCCCATAGCTTCATTAAACCCATCCATCCAAAACTCTCTTGGCTGCTTGTGGAATTGAAAGGTTAATTTATCTACATGTGACTGCAGCTTTTTCAGTACTCCATCCTTAACCTGTAATTGGGAATATTGAGTCGATAATTATTCAAACAAGCTCTGCAGCTTCTGAGATATCTCAATAATAGCTCGATCTTTAGATTTTAACTGCGCACCTTGATTGGTAAGGGCATGTTGAGTCCTAACTTATTCCGTGGTTCCTCAATCAGGCTTATTTCTTACTCAGGAGGAAGATGCAGGCTTAATCTTTTTTAAGGCTTCCAACTCATCCCTTAATGTTGCATTTTCAGCCTCTAAAAAGGAGTAACCTTCATTAGTAGTAGTAACAACAACTCCAGATGCAGACTTCAAAAGATTCACTTCATCTCTCAAATTATTATTCTCCTCTTCCAGAAGTTTGGCAACAGTTCTAGTTTCTTCAACTTCAAGCTTAAGTAAAGCTTCCTTTTTATTGTAAACATAAATAAAATTATTAAAACCCCGACCTACACTTAAGCTTTGATATTTTTGCTCGTACATCTGGTGTAACAGCGTAGTGGATTCTTTATATTAATCTTGAAGTTCTTCTATCATCTCATAGTAGGCAACATTGTTTTCTATCACCCGATCAAGTAAGTACTTCAAATACTTGTAGGCTTATTTATCCTGCTCTGATGCATCATCACCGAGCAACTGAATAATTTCTTCTTCGAATAAGTCCGTATGACCTGCTTTGAAAAAAAGCATTGCACTTCCTCAGTAGCTCGGTATCATTGGAAGACAGTTGTTCCATCTTCGCTATAAACTAGCAAGAAGAAATGATCACCAATCAATAACAAGAATGGAGACCAGGTATAATCAACAAGAGATGAAAAGGAACAAAGGGTTCTTTTATTGATAACAAAGAGTTCAAGTACAATTAAAATAAAGAAAAAAGAAATAAAAAAGCAAAAGGGCAAATGTCGAATAACTTTACACCTTCTCCCTATCATTTTTGTCATGCTCAGAAGAAGGGGCTACAGACTAGAGTTGCTCGGTTTGCGCGGCTGGAGGAAGAGAAGACTCAGCAATTTTAGGTTGGTCTGTAGTAGATTCAACTAATATGGAAGACTCTCCAGAACCAGCTTCATCTTCAACCTCATCCTCAATGACTAGAGGAGGACCATGAGTATATCTCTAAAAAAGTTCAGAGCCCTTAACAGCATTTAGCTCCTGAAGGGCAGTAACCTAACCATTTCTAAAACACTTTTATTTTGCATACTCAATTTGAGCAGAGGCAGCAGAAATGGCTTTGTTCCAGCCTTTGTCCCAACCAACACTAAAGGATGTCTTAACTGCAGACTTCCTCTTAGACCTTTCAAAGGACACAAGCTCCTTAGCAATCTTTTCCCTGCACTTAACTTCCTCTGCCCTACGCTCCGCTTCCTCTTTCGTGTGCTCAGTTTCCTTACCCCTGCGCTCAGCTTCCTTTGCCATGGGCTCTGCTTCAAGGGCATTTTCGTTATACGTCTGACGAGCAGTTTCAGTTGTCTTCAGTTTATCCACCCAAGTACTCTTCTCAATCTCCAAGACTTGTTGAGATTCGAGCAAAGACTTCTTCAAGCCAACCAAGGCTTCCTCCACATTATTTGAAGAATAAACCCAAATTGCATCATCCTTCTCCAGCATATTATTAAAGTGTACAACGAACTGCAAAAGATGAAGATCAAGATGAGTATATGAGAAATATAAAAGATAACCAAACCCAGAAAATGGAAACCACTTACTGATGCAAGGCTCTGAGCAGTTAATTCAGAAACCCTCGCTCGAGGGAGCATGGCATCTACCCCCTGTAGTTTGGAAGAGTACCCGACTTGATCAACTTCCTGGCCAAACCAGGAGTAATAGCTACCATAGGAATAACATCAGAAGAAGGTAATTCAACCAAGGACAATTGATCAGTCACCTGGTCGACCTTCTTCTCTGCAAGCCCTCTCCTAAGTCTCCTCAAAGGAACTTCAGCATCTTTGGGAGCTGCATCTTTGGGGACTGGGTCTTTAGGGGTAAGGTCTTTGAGGGTTGGGTCCCTAGGGACTGGGGGGCTTCATAACATCCCCTTTTTTCTTCTTATCTCCTTCAATAGTTGCTTAGGAGCCAGAAGTTCTACCACTGAGAAGGTCGGGAAACTTTCTCTTCTTTATGATTTCAAAAAAGGAGTGTATAAATCAACAACAACTTCTTCATCAAGATCAATCACCAGAACAAGAGAAGCAGCAAGTCTGGCAATAAAGGAAGAAACAGTATTTTTATATTGAAACAAATAGGAAGCGAACCTAACGTGCTCCTCAGCAACTGTCTTGTGAAGCCCCCCAGATAAACTTCAATTCTTTTAAATTTACTTCACTCTCTTTGCGGGATTTTCTTTTCTGGTCAACTATAATTTAATTTACAAAGCAATAGTCAGTATGACATTTTAGCAAATATAAACAGGGTGATTAGGCATAAATTCTTCCCAATTTATCCTTTTAATTTAGTTACTTTTAGCACATCGAACAATGTAATCGATTTGACTTTATCTCATAATCTTGCTACTGACTTATTTTAATGAGTACACCGAGTTTCTGGTATTCCGTATTGATTTTACAGGTATTTGATGTCAATTAAAGAAAGAAAGAAACCGGGAGAATCAGAAAAGAAAAGAAGGAAAGTCAAAAGGGAAAAAGTGTAATTTTTACTCAGAATTCGGATGAGGCACCTAAAGAGAAGTTGAAGATATCAAGTTCATGGGCACATAGGAAGAAACTGCACCTCAATCGGAGTCCCGGTGTGAAAGATATGAGCAGTAAAAATTTGAGAAAAAAAGTCAAAGGAAGCCCGGACCGATCCGGGCCGTACCGGTTCGCATTGCCAATTTCCAGAGAACCCCGACCCAAAGACAAATCGAAGCTCACCTCGTTATAATCTCGTTCGAACGAGTTCGTTCGAACGACCTGGGCAGAGCTTCTAACGAGATGGCAGTTTCGAGCCCAGAAATTTCTACTCCATTTTTCTCAATTTTCCTCTTCTCTAAACTTATCCTAAAATCATGCCAATCGTATTTTAAGGTTCTTAAACATCATTAAACCTTCTTAGGTCGTATCCTAATCTATTTTTGGGGTCCAATCTTCCTAAACAATCATATAATTATCATAAATCCCCAAATTTTACCCCAAACCCTATGAATATAAACCCAGAATTTTCATGTCTTCAATTTCTCCTTATAAATACGTTTTTCCATCATAAAAAGTTGTATTTTGTATAGGACAATTATCCAATAACATTCTACATGCAATCCCTATATCATAACATGAATTTCCATCTCCAATTTTATGGGTTTTCATCAAACACCCAATATAATGCAATTATTTTAAATTTAAGCATGGAAGAAACATTCGCTTGAAATTAACGTAATTAAAACACTTGCCTTAGATTGTTCTTCAGAATTTGATGTTGGTGAATGGGTTGATTCTCTCCTATCTCTACGGATTTTCTCCCAAGGTTGAAGATGGTGGTTTTAGCTCTTGTAACTCCTCTCCAACTTCTTTCAAAACTCCCGTAACCCTCTCTTTTGACAAATGTTGGTAATGGGTTAAGTGGGCTACTAAATAACCTATAATTAACTCCCAAAATTCGTTGGTTAATATTTCCAAAATTTCAAAATTACCAAAATGCCCTTTTAAGTTGCTGGTTTAGCCTAAAGATGCTCCGGGACCCAAACTAAACCCCCGGCTAGTGTTTTCTGACTATTTTGACCCTTCCGGACACGTTGGCACACTCAAAATGATCATTCGCTTGATGAAAATAAAATTCACTTTTTAATTTAAATAATTACATTCTTGACGCGACTTACACGCGAGTTCCAACTAAATTTTCCAAATTGACGTACTTCAGTCTCGCGACAATTTCAATATTTTCAATATTCATATATTGACACATATACGCAACATAATCAAATACCAACTCACATATCATTATTATTTATATGCGGATTAATTTTCAATTAACAATTAATTCACATTTAATTTAATTAATCCCTTTAATAAATATCAATAAAAATACGGGGTATTACATAAGACAATGGAATAATAGTGTGCAGAGGAACCTCCATATGGTTGAGTGTAGTGAGATGCAAAAGCAATTTTTAGCCACCTTTAAGTTAAGTGGGAGTCTGTCACCACATCTGAACAAAGAGATACTTTGCCTATAACAGATTTTTAGGAATTCTTTGATCGAAGGTATTTTCCTTCCCCAATTGAGAAGGAAATGAGGAGGAAATTGATGGATGTATTTCAAGGTAATAGGACGGTGGCAAAATATGAAGAAGATTTTTCTAGATGGGCAAAATTAGTACCTGATGAGGTAAATACGAAAGAGAAGCGTATATCGAAGTTTATTCGAGGTTTAGACTGGCGAATTCGGCAGCATGTGGTAGAGAGCCCAGTGTTAATGACTTTCATCGAGGTAGTGAATGCGGCACTTTTGAAGTGTCATGAATATTGTCTTCATTCGCAAGAGGGTAAGAACTTTGGAGACTCAAGTTCATCAAGTAGGTTTGGCGAAGAGAATGCCAGTAATGCCAGTGGGTATAAGCCAGACTATAGAGGGTCACAACGGCATTTTGTTCCTTAAGGTGAGCCGAGAGGAATTGCGGGTAGATGTTTCTTTTGTAAAGAAATAGGTCATAGAAAGAGAGATTGTCCTAAAAGAGGTAAAGTACCACGTTTTGATGAAGTTTTGGAAGTGCAACCCCTACAGCAGATTCAAGGTCATTTTAGACCAGGGGACTTTGTGTGGGAGCCCGATGATGAGGAAGGGCAATCGGACTAGAGATAGATGATGTAAGTTATTTTCCTCAATAAATAGGAATATTAATGTATGAAGTTTTAGGTATCGTATGGGAGATACTTATGAGAGGGTAGTGCTATAACCCTATTATGTATGGAATGACCCGAAAGGGGATTTTGAGTAAGTTAGGATCTTATGTTATTATCTTTTAAAAGAATAGATAATTCTGTGATGTGCTCAAAGAGAGCTATAAACCTTGTTATGAATGTAAGAATGTTTTGTATATCAAGTAGTAATGATAAAGATACTTATTTGTATATAGTCATGTTAGACTTATATAATTGTTGTATTTAAGATATGGATGAGCCTAATAAATGGCAATATATTAATATGATGTAAGATATTACTTCTGAAAAGAGTTCGGAATTTGTGGATTATTGGGACGCAGGAAAGTTTAGCTCATAATTATGCTAATTTCTGTGAGCTATATGTTGTTGTATGTATGATGATTGTTAAGACCTTGTGTTATGGTCATAAGGCATTTTATATATGTATCGTAAGATCTAAACTTTTTCTTTATATAAACTATTTTCAAAAATCAAACTTTTTATAGGCCTTTGGGCCATCTCAAAATGATTTCCACAAAACTATTTATAAACTCTAGTCCGAATTTACCAAACTCTCAATCCCCGACGTCGCTACATATTAGTGTATTGGGAGGGTTCCTTGTTTGAATTTCGCTTGCGAGACCTCCCTCGCATGAAAGTGGCGAATGTCAAGAATTGAGAGGAGTTATTTCCTTGGACCATTCAAAATTTTTATACCATTAATATTGTTAGTATAATATATATATCTTTGGAATTATGAAACTTTGGAGGCAAATGAAGCTTCACTATGATTGGTACGAGTAAAGCTCGAATAAAGGGTGTATGGGCACCCTAGTTGTTGTAATTGGAATTATAAAACTTAAAATAAATTAAAATAAATTCATCGTGGGAAGTTAGAAGTTTGAGTAGAGGATTTGTTAGGATGAGTGTAGTAGGAACTAGTTGAGCTTTGGAGTATTAGGCTTAGCTGAATTTCGAGGATGAAATTCTTGTAAGTGGCGAAGTTTGTAACAACCCGAGGTTTTAGGATGACTATTTATTTATTTTGGGAGAAAATAAATACCATTTTTATTTGGAGAATAATTAAATTGTCTTTGAGGTCAAAATTTGAAGTTGTTAAAAAGTGTTTCGAATGGCAATTTTGAGGGTGTAGTTGTTTCCGGAAGGGCCGAGAAAGCCAAAATGACTGTACTTGGGGTCTATTTAGGTTCCGAAATAATTTAAGCTCGTTTGGCTCGAATTAAAGTTACCAAGTCATTTAAAGTGTGTATTATCATTTAAAGTTGTGTATCTTGGGAGATAAGGCTTATTAAGCCTACGGGAGAAATATTCTCCTTAGAGAGAAAGATAAATAGAAAGAAAGAAAGAGAGAAGAATAAAGAAGAAGAGAAAGAGAGAGAAAAGTTGGGATTTCTGGCATTTACGCGATCTCGAGGAGGAATCAGACCCTACGAACTTGAGGCAAGTTATTAAACTTGCTAAATAATTGTTGTGTACCATTTATTTCATGATTTATGGATCAAATTTATGGGTTTTAGGTTTAGTTTATCAAAACCTAACTTTTGGGTAAAATCTTAGATTTTTTATGTAGATCTTGGATTTGATGATAGAAGTTAGTTTAAATGTGTTTTTGGATTAATATTAATGATATATATGTGATTGGGTTAAAGAGAAATGAAGAGAAGATGATTAAAATGAATTTTGGGGTTTTTGGCTTACTAAAAAGTAGCCATTTTCGTGAGTTCTGCAGAGCCGAATCGATTCGGCCCCTTACAGAATCGATTCAGAAATATGTAGGTGCCCAGGTCTGAGTGACATAATCGATTTGGAACCCAGCCGAATTGATTCGGCCTGAGATAGAATCCCAGGTCTGATGACCCGAATCGATTCGGAAATAGGGCATTTTGGGGGAATGT